>FIZV01051063.1:0-11450 GCA_900050545.1 Trionymus perrisii | reverse complement strand
ACTTGTGTTATTGTTTCCTCCAAAAGTCTTCCTTTTTTTTTTTTTTTCTTTTTTTTTTTGGGGGGGGGGGGTATTGAACAGCCTATAGGCCAAACAAAAGGACTAGGGAGTCAAAATATACTTACTATGTAGAGTTGGTAAAGGTCACAGATGTACTTTTTGCTGGTCTTAACCGTTGAGCTCAAATTTAGATAAAACACTTTTTTTGGAGGCCCCCAAGTCAAATTTTTGAAAGAGCTAGTGAAGGGGACGTACAAACTTCAGCTATCTAAATCACTTCTGCCTCTTTTTATGCACCAAAAAGTAAATTTTAGAGTCATTTTTAATGTTGTTTTTCAAAAGAGTAGTTACCTATTAAAAAATGCGACTTGACAGAATACTCAAAAATGATAATTTTTAAAAATAAAATGAAATTGAAATACGCTCGATCAATTATTAATAATTTTTCAAGATACATACTTTATTAAAAAGAAGAAGAAAAAAGTTGTTAGGTAAGTAAATATTTGTATGAGTATACTTGACTCTCAATCTTTATACGTATTAAAATACTCGTACATCCAGGTGTAACATCTCGCCCAAGAGCAAAGTGAATCTTTTATGCTGAAAATGTGAATAAAAGATGCGAATCCTGTATTCAGAAGTACGCGAACATGATACCTATTCATTCGACGTAAAAAAGAATTTAAATCAAATATCATGATGGAAACAGGCTTACGATGATTTTACTCCTTTGTTGTGATTCGCCTGCCACGCAAGATCAAAAGAAAAAAAAGTTGATCATTTACCTACATTACAAGAACCAATATAGGAGACAATTTAAAATAGTAGACTTTTATTGAAATATTTTCTTTTGAAAATGGCAATAACATATTAGTCTGCAGCGCGAATGAAAGTGCAAACCTATAGGTACAATTATATTACACCGAAAAGGGCGACGAGGCGAACGTGTAATTTACAAGTTGAGTAAATTTAATTACAAGCTTTCATGGCATTCTTGTTCTGAGGCAGAATTGTGAGAAATATATTAAAATCTGGTCTGAACCTTTATGACTTTGGTATAATGACGTCCATAAGACATACTTTCAAGAAACTAACGCAGCCTTTCTCAAAACTCGCCAACTTTAATTATACGCTTGAATAATTTCTGTTTTGGTATAAGTTATACTTATTTGAAGTTTAAATTCTCGTAGACTGCTGGCGAGTATTTACAAAATTTCAGAATCTTTAAATTAAAGGATAAATGGTCAGGAATAAAGGAAACGCTAGAATTTTACTTTCAGTAAAAATCTGACGAAAGTAGGATGGTAAATGAGTACCTAACCTACTACCTAGTAGATTCGACATGAAAAAATATCAACTCTGCTTCGCAGGACATTGTAAGCTTTATAGACCTTTTAAGATGTTCTTGTTTCCCAGGTATTTATTGTTCAATATTTGAATGTGGGATTGCGGTTTATCGAAGCGCAACATTACATATTTGAATGGTAGATTAAAATTGTAATACCGACGCACTTATTCGTAGGGATACCATATCGGTACTAAGTACATATAAAAATGTAAATTAGTGCTTTTAAAATCTCATTTACTTGTTCTAGTTCAGTTTTCGTTAATAGCGCAGAATTTTCACGCTTAAACCCTTTTTAGGTTTAATAGGCTATAGACAAAACAGCCTGAAGAATGAACCACGTAAGGTGTTACGATCTATGTAGTATGTAATGTACCTAGACCTACCTGCAACATACATTCATCCTCTTGTAGATAGGTAAGTATAAGTGAAATTTTCTTTGAATATCCATGACCAAAATTTTGAATTGAGAACTCATACCAATTAAGTCGATTCTCGACGCATCTAATTAAAAATTGAGATTTTTGTTCCAAAAAATCTTCGAAAGAGGTAAAATTTGTTCGAATGAGTTGCAGTAGGTGCGGCACACGATGAACAAGTACGTGCGATATGGCTCTGTACCACTCTCACTTCAAGGAACAACTATTGAGTTAACGGATATCCTACATTCTTTAAAATAAATCTTGCTTTAATAAATATTAGAATTCCGTTGCGTTGCTTTTCCTTTAGGAGTTGCCTGCGTTGCTTGAAAGGACATTTAATTTGGTATTACAGTGGCATTATTCTTCTCTAGGGAGTTTTATATCAACTTCAGCTGCTAGTTTTGCATCTACACAATGACGTTCTTTTTCTACCCATTCACTACCGTCTTTTCGAGTAAAAATTTATTAACTGGTTAACGCAAAAATTATTCTAATTATATGCCTTTCCAGTTTTAAATAGAAATACTTACGGCGGTGTGGTGAAATAAAAGCAAAATGAGATGTAATTTATTTTTTTTTTCAAGAGACAATTTTTGGCTTAATACAAGTTGACTATATATATATATTTTTTTTTTTTCAGCACAAAAGTTTAAAAAAATCAGTAGTGTTTTATTAAAAAAAAAAACAATTGCAGATTATCTAAAGTCAGAATAAGTTTATCCAATATTAAAATACATGTAGATCTACATAAGGCATCTGTTTAAAACTCGTCAACTCGTCTTATAAAATATCGAAACAACCATAACATAAGAAATCATGTATCGTATTAAAGTTGTTTTAAGTGACGATGAAACGTTAATAAAGAGTTATTAACTTTCTTAATACGAATCTACCTACTTTCAATCATCATTTAGTCGGAAAACTGAATAAAAGAAATGCGATGTTTTCATTACGAATGAAATATCGCAGATAGGTACTCGAATCATATACATAATGTAGACCGTATACTTCATGTTTGAAAATTAAAATACTCCTAACATAAATTTAATATGGAAATATACTTACTTAATTAAAATACCTAACGAAACTGTTCAATAAAAGCACGAACCCTACCTATACTTTCACGACGGCAAAAAACTTGAGTTTTCCTACGGCGAAAAACAAAACAAAAAAAAATCAATATTGTACTCGAACCACAATTTTCGTCAAAAATCATCATAATAACAACTATAAAACATTCGATTTGAACCGGTGAAAAAATCAAGCTAACGGAAGATATTGGTAACATCGGAAATGTACATTTAATTTGAACCTCAACTAGCCTTTACATCCTGCTTAAAGTTTGCCAAGTTTTCAAAATTTCTGCTACAATTAGCTTGTAGTACCATGAAGTCCATGAAATTGTAGTATTATACGTCCTACGTCGAACAGTGTTAGTTCATGATGTTTATGTACAAAATGCGGAATTAATTTTCACTTCAGCGGCGTTCAGTTCACTTAGGAGTAAAAAAAAAATGCCTCTCAAATTCGTAGATTAGTAATCGATGTACATTTTGCCCTCAAAACAAACGAAGGATGCCGTACAGTGTGAAATGAAAGGAAAATGTTTTTCATTTATGCGCAAAATCCTGGATATTCGTTTATTACCGAACTTCATCGGAGAATGCCGAGTGGAGCATTTTAATGTTGTTTTCTGTGACACAGAAGAAAGTTGCAACGATGAACGATAATCAGTGTAACGGTTGAAATGTTTTTGTTTAGTTGTTATCTGTGCTTATAAATTGTAAAGTTTTGGTTAGTTTTGGTGCGATATAATAATTTTACTGTTTATTGAAACTATTTTAATGTTTCCTAATATCGGAGAAGTAATACGAATTACTTTTCGTAAAAATATCGTTTGTAATGAGTTCATGTACTTGTAATTTTTGGTTACTTCGCGAAGTTGGAGAAAATACACCTT
Source organism: Trionymus perrisii (assembly GCA_900050545.1). NCBI lineage: Eukaryota > Metazoa > Arthropoda > Insecta > Hemiptera > Pseudococcidae > Trionymus > Trionymus perrisii. The sequence continues at coordinate 7,723 of FIZV01051063.1, read as the reverse complement.
CATCGGTACTAATATTTTCATTGTGATTATTGATAACGAATATTTTCAAGTTTTGTTGCGACGAGTTTAGTCGTATTTTCGTGTTTTTTTACGTTATAATTATACCGGCAGAATCAAAATTGTATAGAAAATAGTTTGTCAAGATGTGACTATATTTATATTTCCTATGTTGATAGATTGTTATCAGTTCCTCTCCAATACTGTATCCCTTTTATTATCAAACTCTCCAGTTCAGTACTTATGTTGATATTTCCAGTAGGGTTTCATTTCATTTCCAGATGTTTAATTATTTGTATTTTTCCTCATTACGTATTTCAAAATAACTTTCCAACTAAGTACCTGGTGGAAATTTCAATCACAGCTGACTTTCGAGTAGAATACATCAACGTTAAGAACATATTGTTATTTGTTTTGTTACTGTTGAATAAGTGATGATGTCAGTTCAGGTTCAGAATGAAATGTTTCTATACAATTTTTACCATCGACCATCGATGGATATAATTTTAAATCAAAATTTTTAAAAATCGTCATTGTTGAAGTAACACTACACTTCTCATAATGTATTTCTACCAGTATAAGTTTGTTCTTCGTGTATAGCTTCTAATCCGGCGTTTTATTTTTATTTTGATTCTAGCCTGTGAATGTGTTTTTGTGAAAACTGCGGTACTTAATGAATACCAAATTACGTTAAGATTTTCCTCGTACCAAGAACGTACGATGATAAAGACAGTAATCAGTTGTAAAACGAATAACACATGACTTAGAATTTGTGTTTTTATCTTACGAAGCAATGTTGTGAAGACTTCAAAAATGTCGTCAACTTCAACTAGAACATTCCCGAGAAGTATTTTATCGGCTATTGTGATAGCATCTTGCATTATCTGTTATTACAACAGTTGCAATTGTGATTTTGTATTCGATGACATCAGTGCGATCAAAGAGAATCGAGATCTCAGGCCTCATACGCCGATATCAAATATATTCGTCAACGATTTCTGGGGCACTCCGATGCACAAAGTAAGAACCATATAAAAATTATTTCTCTTTCTTCCGGTACTTAGTATGATTTTATTCAACCTCCAAGCCTGCAATAAATTTAAATGCGGTTTAAATCAAATGTCGTGCAGTTTGGAATTTAAATCACTGAAATTTTGCATTTTTAATTCACTTTTTTTTAACCGAGCTGCCAAATTTATTTCTTGAAAGCGCAATAGAGCGAGATTTATGTTAAAATTTGCTCGGGTCATTCTTAATTATTAAATATCACGTAATTTTTTTTTCTCGAAATTACATCTCGTTATCGTAAAGTATTCGCCGATTGTAATCGTATAGTACGTACGTTAGCGTCAGCACGCATCCATATAACCAAGTCGAAGCATTTGTAAAAAATTATTGCGAACTGTTTGCTTCATTCAACCTCAACCCCCACCAGCGAAGGTTTTATTGCACCAGCGCATTATGACACCACCGGCGTTGAATTTTCTAACCTTCACTTTCGCTGTTACTTAATTCAAAATAAAGTTTACCGGCGAAAAGTATGTTTATTTTTATACTTGGCTGAATACTTTTTTCATTTTTGGAGAAATATTCACAGCTGTGCCCATCAACTTTTTAAACATGTTTAAATAGTTACTTCTCAATATCTCATCGATTTCCTTCTTAAAACCGTAAAATTAGATCATAAAAATACAGCGAATTGCATTTTGGGTCGCATAAATTCTTTTGATTTCAAAATTTTTCTTTCGGTATCCTAATTAGTATTTATTGATCAACCACCAAACAATCCCCAAATTTCACCCCTCATCAATCAGTATCCCAAATCTGAACCAGAAGTGACCTCGTTGTTTTTTGCTTATTACTCCTCAGATAAGCATTTAAACAAAAAAAAATGATCATAACTTAAATTAAAGTACGTATAATTTGCAGCAAAAAATATTTTATTAATTTTTTTGAAAAGTGAACGGGTGGCACGAAAATAAGTGTCAAAACATGCAGTGGGCACAGTAATAATGATTGCCCCTCAAAGCCATAAGCTGGTACAATTTCATGAGAGCTGTGTGTATGCAACCAATGATTACTGTAGACCCCCAAAACCCATCATCCCTCCTTTCTCTCAAATGGCCTCTTATGCGGATTGTGTACCCTCCCCCTTTCTTCAAATGTTAGGTAGCCCATGGTAGCGTAACTGTGTATTCAGTATTGTCTTGGATTAAAAAAAGGTTCAAATAAAAATTGGAGCACGTTAAATTTTCTATGAAACCACTTCATTCATTTCTTTGAACAAATTCACGGAAACATTTTATATCAGTAATAAATTCTTAATTTTTATTTTTTTTTTAAATGAGGCGACTAGGATCCACTTGGAATTCAGTGAGGGGGAAGATAAGAAATTATGATTCATTTTTCGTGAAAAGGAAAAATTTTGACGATTTAGAACCGAAAATTGCAAATGGGGGGGGGGGTTAGTGGAGCCACTCAAACTTCATTTGGGGGAAAATAAAAAGTAAGGAATTGTTTAAAATTTAAGACAACTTTATTAAATATGCTATTTGAAAAATTTTTACTCTTTTTTCGTTTTTATTTATTTTTTTTCGAACAACTGAGGGCTCCTCAAGGTACCCACTTGAAATGAAGATGGGACAAATGAAAAGTTGAGGATTAGTTCTCATGAAAACGAATAACTTTATTGGTTTGTAACCAAAAAAAAAACAACAGCAGAATTATAAAAGTCGATTAATTTTTTTCATTTTTCCAAAAAAAGAACGTATGAAGTTTCGTTAGTGAAAAAATGAAAAATAGGGAATTATTTTCTCATTAGAAAAAAAAAACAACTTTAGAGGGTGAGAAAAGAAATTTGGAAGTCCAAAATAAGGGCCACTTTTTTTGTCCACATAAATGATACACTGCAGGGGAGCGGAGGGCTGGAGACTTTTTGGATTATGTTGTGTATCATCATTCATAGGTACATATTCGGCCCCCCGGAAATTGTATATTATTCGAGGAAATGGGGGGGGGGGTCTTCATTTTTCACGTTATACTTGCGCAGGGTGTTTTATAGCTGATGTAGTTTTTCCTACGAGATAAATAGGCACCCATACGACACAAAACATGTTGTATAAACATTACACATGATGTCCACCAAAAAAAGAAGTTGATTTTTGGCTGAGCATATTACTCGTAAATTGTAGTAAAAAAAGTTATTATTCTCAACATTTTTTGCCCACCTTTGAAAAAGAAGTCACTACAAAATTTTGAAAATTTATTTTTGAAGTTTGAGGCACCTAAATTTATCTTATAACTTTTTTCATCCTCTCGAAAAGTTACACCTGTTCCATGTCCCTTTGATGTCCAGCCATAATTTTAGGCTCAAATGGTCAATGGGCGCAAGTGAGACATGAAAATATGAGTATTGATTTTTGAGAGGTTAGAAATATCATCTATAGAATTTCTTTCAACATATTGTCTTCGAATTGATTTTATAAATAATGTATATTTAGATTTAATCCTCCTGAATTGAATAAGTTTTTAGTATGGTATAATAGCATTAATCTTTGATGTTCGCGATTTCAGGAGCAAAGTCACAAATCGTATAGACCACTCTGTGTGCTGACATTTCGATGGAATTACTATTTCCATCAACTCGACCCCAGAGGTTACCACATGGTGAATATTTTCCTTCACGCCATAGTTTCCTTGTTATTTTTCAAGTAAGTAAAATACCTCTTCAAGTAGACTGATAATATTACAATATTTTAAAGGGTTCGTTGCATAAACGTATACTATACATGTGTCATGTATGCATCATTAATAATGGAAACGGTAAAAAATCGTTGAACTTTTTGGATGCGAACAAAAGGCCTCGGCAAAGACGTAACGACTGAATGGAATATAATCCTAGTATGTACAATATACAAAGTGTCCGGTGAGTGGATAGCAATATTTCAGATTTGGATATAATCGGCTACAACTAAGAAAAAATATTAGATGAATGTGTTGCCTATCTTCAAAGTTGAAGGGAAAAATTATGTTTATTGGAAATAAAGGTTAAGATCCAGTTTTGACCATGAGGGTAGGCAAGTATTTCGAAAAGTACGCAAAATTTCATTAGGTATACGACTTTTTGCCCAACTTGCAAATTGAAGGGACTGCGAAAGGATTTTGATTTTTTAAAAACCATCTTTAAAACAAATGACCAAGAAACATAGATAGTACATACATACATTAAAAATGAAGCAAATTTCATCATTATCACTTCTTGTCTAACACCTAAATTTGAACAGTTATTTAGGTTTGAAAAGTTTTGAAAAATTTTGTCAAATTTGTAAATTTGTCAACTTGAAACTCGAATAACTTTTTAAATATGATGTTTGCTCCATTTCTAATGTACTATCCATTTTCTTGGCCATTTTTTTAAAGACAATTTTCTAAAAACAAAATTTTTTCGTAGCCCCTTCAATTTGCAAGTTGGGCAAAAAGTCGTATAATGAAATTTTGCTTACTTTTTGAAATACTACCTACCCTCATGGTCAAAAATGGATTTTAACCTTAATTTCCAAAAAACATAATTTTTCCCTTCAACTTCGAAGATAGGCAACACCTTTATCTAACATTTTTTCTTGGTTTTATCCAGTTATATCCAATAATGAAATTTTGCTATCCACTCACCGAACACCCTGTATAGCCCTGTTGGATGTTGGAAACAGCAAAGCTATAGAAGAAAGGGTTTAGTTGTAGTGGAAATGTGGCACGCCGGGTGCGTAATTATCATACCGTCTCTTTTCACTTCCGGCTTAAAGTGTTATAATTAATACTAAGCTTGTTGCGGTATTATATGGCTAAAGTTACTTCGCTGCGATGGTGCGATGGTTGCTCTTTAAATGCTTTATTACGCTTTCGGACCGGTACAAAATTGTAAAGGCGAACGTCGAAGTTGTATTATTTCGTAATAAAATTTTATCATCCGATTTTATTGCGACTTTTTTCTCGTACTATGTAAACATTCGGTTAGAAAGGTTAATTGCTATCATTAATGCATTGTTCCCTGTAGAAAAATTCCAACTTGTTAACTTTTGGCTTGTTGATACACCGGGTACGGAATTCCTTTAATAAAGATTACAACTGCGGGGTTGGGTTTTTTGTGTCCAACGCAGCGTCAGCGACGGTGGAAAAGCGCGACGGGCGAAAATTAACGAGCTACTCTTCGGTACCGTTTCGCGTTACCGCACAAATTTCTTGATAAATATAAGGTTTTGCTACCTAGTACCTAGACCTACCTATACCTAGCTCAGTTTAATGTAGGGACAAATATAAACGACTCGATGAATCATGGTTTGAAATTGACAAAAAAAAAATTCGAATGTGTGCAAAAAAACCGGGACGCGGAAAACTTTTGAAAGTTGCGCGAATCGCAATTAAAAAATTCTTTTATCAATCGTTCGCGATAATCGCAAGGGTTACAAATCAAAAGCACAGTTTAAATTAACCGATTGTTTGCCATGGTTCGGAATACACTTCAAAGCGAAAATCAAATAACCTTCTGTTATTTGGTGTTACCATGTAGGTAGAGGTACTAGGTAGGTAAAGGAAGGTGTAGGCACTAGGCACCGAAGCTCGTGCTCATATACGACTTTATATCTTTAACGAATTCGTGTTGGCGTTCAATGAACTATACAATACTTTTGAAAAAAAAAACGTCGACATGCTATATTATAGCGCGAATCAGTATAAAAATCTATTTCCAAAGTTTGTCTCGTTTTAGAGCTTTGCGATAAAAAATAACACCATTAAAATATACGTAAATCTTATTAAAAATGTATTCTCGATTGTATTTTCGAAATATCTCGCCTAAATTGAAGATACAAATCGGTTCGAGTTTTTTGATATTATTTTTATGTCGCAAAAGAGGCGCTTTTATCGTTACTAGTGTCATTTTGACATTTTTTTTTTCAACTTGTGATACAATTTGAAAATTGATCGGCGTGTTTTTTCGCTTCCACTTCGAGCATTATTTTTCTTTGAAATTTTATATTTTTCCGAATTCTCAATAGGTGCCTATCTTTTTCATGCTCGAAGATTATTTCGTCTTTGAAAACTCGATAACGTGTTTCTTTTGCGACGAGAATTATTAATTGAATGGTAGACGGTAAAATATACTAGCGTACTTCTTTTTTAATTCTTTTTCAAAGGAATGATTGGTATTTGGAAAATTATGAGGCATTTTAAAGCGATTATTCAGTTTTATTTTTAACTTCTCTACTCAAGGTAGTCGTATTTTTACGCCTTTGATAACCTTGGAAGGGAAAGCGCGGTAACGCGTTTATAAATCTATTAGAGGTTAGATGCGCCAAAAATATACCGCAATCTTAGCGAATCGATTTTGCGGTAGGTGCTTCGTTATGATATGGAAATTAGGAGTAAATTACTAGGTAATATTTGAGGGTGTCGAGGACTATAAATGATCGTTTAATCAGTACACTGGTGTTTTGATACGTCTATCCTTTAATAGATTCGGTACAGGCGATAAGCAATTTTCTACGAAAAGGGAGAAAATCCATCGAAGAAAGTATTTTTACTGCGGTAAAAGAGAAATAGCTCGTATGTCATTTGATGGTAACCGTATTATCACGTTGAAAAAAAAATTCCAACATTGAACGAAATGTTATCCAATTTGCTCGCTCGCTCTGAAAATAATCTTGCAAATTTACACGAAAAAAAAATCGCTTTAACGAGAAGAGAAAAAATTTAAATAAAGAAAGAATAATGAATATGGATTTCGCGTTGCTTCTTTTTCTCTTCTTATTTTGAATTCCTGTTAACGGTTTGCAAACAACATGGAAAAAGTGACGATTCGTTATTTTACCTACGAATGGATTCGAATAAGATTTCGGGATTTTCAATTCTCACCGCTGCGCCGTCATCGTCGATTGGAAGTGTGAATTTAATTGTCTACGTCTGGCGTATCTTATTCGCTTTTCCGTAAATACCATTTTTATAACACGTAAATGAAATGGAACTTATGCATTGTTGAGAACTGAGTAGAAAAATATCGTTTACTTTTTTTATGGACTGTTAGTCTATCTGTTGTACTTACCAGTGGCATATTTGATAGAGAAGTTAATGGAAGTTTGACTTCTCTCCAAATTTTCAAAGAAATTATATTTTTATAAAGTGGTTATAAAAATTGAAAAAATTGAAAATCTTGTAAAAATGGTTCAAAAATTCTGCAAGATCTTAAAAAATTTTCCGCATCGATTCAGACTTTAATGTTCCATGTGTTAAATTTTCGCATGTGGTAAATTTTAATTGATTATTTTATAAACAGAAAACTTTGAAAAACTTTTAAAAATTTGAACTTTTAAATAATTAAAAAATTAGAAATTGAGAAGAAAATTCAGATTAGAATCACAAAAAAATTAAATAAAATTAAAGTGAAAAAAGTTTTTGTTTTCGATTTGTACTTTTTCTCAGGTGGTTTTTTAGGGCTTCAGTTTTATATTACTTTTGATATATTTTGGAGATACGTGGGCTGAGGAGAGGATCATTTTTTTAATATTTCTAAAAAATTGCTGAAAATTTGATAATTTTGGAAAAATTACAATTTCTTTTTAAAAAAAATTCCTACTGGGTGTACAAGAATATGTGAACCCCCCCTAGGATTTTTGTTACAAAAAGTTATGTTGGCAACTCTGAATTCAAAATAAACAATAAAAAATCAAACTCAAAC
>FIZV01051036.1:0-19926 GCA_900050545.1 Trionymus perrisii | reverse complement strand
TTCCGCGATTTTTTTAGAAAAGTCTCCAAAAAAATGGGGGTTTTAAAAAAAAAATCTTCTGAAAAGATAATTAAAGAAAAACTTTTTCCGAAATCTTTGAACAATTCAGATATTTGGAAAATGACCTTGCTCAAAAACTCCAAATTATTTTACTTTTATTTTTTTTTTCGAAGTTACAAAAAAATCAACTCCAAAAACGTATCGAAAAATGAATTCAACTCACATCAATATCCGATCCATTCTTCACCAGATCAACGGAAGTGAAACCGAACACGCGAGAAGAGGGTGAATAGCTAAAAGTCATAGCGAGATCTTCGAGACGCACAGCCGGTTCAGTCGTCGAATCATTCAACGAAAGATTCTTAATTTGACACGATTTCGCTTCCAACGAAAGAGTATTGTCGTAAGCGATTTTTGATTTACGGGACGCCAATTCTTTCAGTTCTTGCAAGAATTTACTACGAATAGGATCGATTTCTTCTAAATCTTTCTCCGTTAGAATGCCAGAGAACCTAGAAACGAGGAAAGTTGTTCTTTTAGTCGAACGAGCAACAACTTTATGACACCAAAACCGCTCGAAAATAAATAAACTCACCACGCTTTATCTTCGGTCGACTTGGGTAAGTCTTCGGCGTACAGTTCCAATTCTTTTTCACTTTCTTCCGAAATGAACGAAGATACCATCACGTCTTCATCGGCGTTCTTGCGGAATAACGGCAAACGTATTCTAAAAAAAAAAAATCATCGTATTTAGAAAAAGCATCGAAATCAACTACACAATCACGTATAAATTCGCTAGAACGTACTTTTCGTGAATATTCGTATGTATTTCTCCTTGGCAAAGGAGTTTGAGAAGGGGCAACGATAATGGTAAATCGACCAGTCTATTATCTTGCAGCACTTTAGCCAGGAAAATACCGAGGAACCAGAAATTCTTTACAGCGTTATCACATTGAACGGAATCTTGGGGCAGAGGAGCCGGAAACAGGCCGGAAGGTCTACGAACGTAGTACCCTGGCGGTTTTAATCCTTCTCCTAGATCAATCGGGAATCTAGCGCCGGTATCGAGGGTTTCGTCGTCATCGCACAACCAAATACCTAAAATCATTACCAAATAAGTTCGATCTGTCGGATAATTTTCCAAGACTTTAGGTCAGTATAACTTACCGAGATCGCGTCTTTGTAACTCGGCTGAAATCAGAGCGTAGAATTCCAAAGTAGGACCCAAACCCGTGCCTTGTTCTCCGATGAATTCAACCTGGTGGAAAATTCGTACTTTTAGAGAAGCTAGTTTCATAGAAAAATAATTCAGTGTGAAATAATTACGTACTTCGAGAATACTCTTTCGTTCGGCATGCGTCTTCATAGCTTGTCTAGCCCAAGCGAGGAGTTCTTCGTTCCTAGGAACTTTGATACGTTCGTGTTTAAGTCGACCGACTCGGAATTCGTGCGTATCTTCTCTACGAGGCGACAAACTCGGTACACGTTGCCGTTCGACCGTAACGTCGCGTTGGGTTTGTAACCAAACGATTGATCTGTCGAAAAATGGCATTCGATTAGTAACAAAGACTACAGCTCGATAATTTAATCGAATAATTAAACATACCTAGAAGGTCCGAAGGCGGTACAACTGAAGTACAATTGTCTGGTTTCGAATGGGAATAAGAACGGACACGAATGATTAAGTTCTTCGCACCAGGCAGGTAGAGCACCGGAACTCAACACCAATGGATCTTGAATTTGTTGCAACAACTTGTTGGTTACCTTTTTACTCGCGAATTCCTCCGTTGTAAGAATATTCGAGTTTTCGATATCTGCACAGATCAAATTGGAAAATTATTATTCATTCGCGTATCAATCGTTTTCAATCGAAATTCATATTTCGTCGACTTACATAAACTATTTTCATTTTCCGGTCTCGTATAGATTACGAACAAATGTCTCAAAAGTTGTAACACGTCTTCAACGGTGCAGCTCATTGTTTGACAAGGAGATATCGGAGAAGTAACACTGCCGTGGGTACTGGACGAGCTAGAAACACTTCCAGTCTGAGAGGAGTTTTTCTTGTTACAGAATATAAGGTCTTTTCTTTCTATGTCCGAATCTTTGGCTTCTTCGTAGATTATGCTGCAGAGAAATTATGACGAATTATTACCGATGTTTCGCTTTATTTTGCTTTAATTTAATTACAATTAATAACCAACTTTGAAGAAAAACGTAAAATTTTTTGGAGAGAACTTTGAGGAAAAAATACTTTATGGGAAATTTTCATCAAAAAAATTTAACTAAATAAAACTGTTCCAGATTGAAAAAAAAAACTAATTTTAAAAAAACCGAAAGGGCAGAAAAATGGGAATAATTTACAAATAGATGAGTTTTCCATAAATTATTAACTTACGTGTAAATTGGTTCCCAAATTTTCCTCAATTTCTCCGATCTATTGCCGAATTCGATTTTATGCATTAATTCTTGCACCGCTTGGAATATGGTCCAATTGCTTTCGGTTAGGGGGACCTCAACGTCTGGTATCTAGATATATTATGTAAAAAAAAAAAAACATTAAAAATTCATTTTTCGCACTTTTATCAAGTTTTCATCATCGAACTACGTACCCCTGATAAATTAGGTCCTCGCAGTGTCAGCTTCAACTTGGGCGTCTGGAACACAGCCTCTTCTTCGAAAATCGGCTCGAAATCTTCGAATTTTTCAGGCGGCGTGGGTATTTCGAGATCGGTAGTTTGATTAACGTTGGTACGACCAGGCCTGGGGTCGAAAGCCGGAATCAATGCTGAGAATTGACGTTTCAATACGAATTCATCGTCCCAACATCGACGTCTACTTCTCAATGAGGCGATACCCGTATCAGCCATGTTTCTCGTCTCGAACGAAACGTCGTCTTCTTGCTACAAATACATACATCTTTTGTCAGTTAGGAACGTTCAAAGATTCGAGTAAATTTTACGAGCACGCACCATAAAGGATAATAGATTTCTTCCCACGACGACTTCTTCGTATTCATCTTCGTCTTCGTTTTCGTCGTCATTTTCGTCATCATCTGGTAACTGATCATCGTCTTCTAAATCGGCCAGCAACGCCGGACCACGACAGCTTTCCAAGAAGTCCTGTCGAAAAATCCCAATTAAAAATCGACTATTCGTTTCCAACTAGGTTCATTTCGTTCTTGCTACTTACCTCCAAACTGACGCGTTCGCTGTCTGTGGAAGCGGATGTGAGACTCATAGCCAAAGCTTGATTAAAATTGATAGGCCCGCTTCCGGTATTCGAGGCAATAGTCGAAATACTATTCTGAATGGTAATCGGCGTACTACTGTTGCTCAAGCTAGGGAAACTTTGAGCCGAATGTAATATTCCTCCTGAAACCAGAATCACACAATACCCCATTAATAACCTCATCTGCGCATATTTCATTATATAACCTTTATCCAACAGGTGGCTTTATACAAGCGATATTTTAGCTCGTGAGCGTATGTACGAAGCTGGCGAATGAAAAAAAAAAACAAAGCTACTTTGCTATTCGATTTGAAAATATACAATAAGAAATGGTTGTATCTACAAGACCAAGCAATCTGGGACCCTTAACCCTGACAGTGAAAAACTTTCTAGATTTTTTGGCACTAAAATCGTACATTCTGTACCAAAATGGTGGAAAAGTTTTTCATATTTTTTAATTCTACAACCAAAAGAACGAAAAAAAAAAGTAAACCATTAAATTAAATCATCTTTACCATCGGTAAACGGTTTTTTAACACGATGCTTAATAGCATAGTCGTGATTACGTGATACGACTCTTTTGTTCAGTTTTTCTTCGGGGATACCATCGACAGTAACTTCGGACGTAGACGGTGTATCATTTGCTGTAATGTGATAATTTCAACTAAAGAATTTCTTCTGCTGTTTTTTAATATAATTTTTCAAACTCTTATTTCGTCGATTCGATACGACATCAAACAATGTGAAAATTTAAGCGTACGCTGAACTCAAAAAGTATGTAATGCTGCTTCAAATATGGCTAAAACAACTCTGAAGATTTCTAGCTTCGTTGTCACTCACCTAGACTACTGGAATTGTGCGGTATAACCAAATTATTCGCTTCCATGGTGAGATAATTGTTTGCGTTGCGAATGAAGTCGTTGCTTTCGCGCCATTTTTCGTACATTTCGAAAGCTTCGATTGGAATTACGTTTTCACCAGGCAGTCCTTTAATACTCGATAAACTCCTCTGTAAATAGAAAGGCACATATTAGATCATGTATGTAAATGTTTTACGAGTAAAGTAGATACTGACCATTTTAAGTTTAGTATAGCAAGTTTTATTCGAAGAAGAATTCGACGAACTTTGCAACGTATCCACTAAAACATAAGTATTAGCATTATCTTTCGAGAATAACTGACGATTTTGATTGTTATTAGCCGAATTACCAGCTGCAAAAAATTCAGTAAGTTACAATACGTGTGCTGAGTCTGTTCTCGAGAGAGAGACATTCATTATGGAGAATTATCCAAATCGTTGGTAAAGTACTTACCATTCATACGAGCTGTTTCTTCGGACACTAGAGTTTCGATAATGGTTGATAAGTCTTTGTTGGCGTTAGATATGTCTGGATCTCGGAGCTGCATTACGACATAGTGTTCCGATTGATCGGACGATTTATCGCTGTTGCTCGAAGAAATGTTAGCTAATTCGGAACGTGCCACGCTTACAACGCTTTCGGTAATTTCCTGGGCTGCTTGCTGTTATAAAATAGGAAATCATACAAGGATATTAATTCATTAATTTTTTCAAAATTTTATAATTAATCATCAGTCTTTTTTTAAAATTTTAATACTATTAAAACCTTAAAATGAGTCGTACCTTGGCCGCTAAATTATCAGCAGATGCTGCTTGTTCAGTACTGGCGACGAAAGCTTTATGACTATTAGCTTCGGTAGCGTCCGGTAAACTTGGCGTCGAACTAGCTTTACGACTTAATATACTAACGATGGCATTGCTAACATCCATTTTTGTGGTGGCTAATTTATTGCTCTTGTCTGCAGAACAGATTAAAAATAACGTTAGAATAAATATGATCACATTATAGGGTAAAAAATTTATCAACTTACTCGACGGTGGTCTAGAAATAGGTACAGGAACATTAGCAACAGGTGATCCATCAAGAGATTCGGGTAAAATTTTCAAATCGTATTTTCCTTCGGCTCCCATACGATACGAATTGGTACTACCGTTATCCCAAGTGATATCTACCCAACCTGTTGATTATCACGTCGTTATTATTTTTATTTCGCAGTCGATTTGTAATCGAGGTGAATCAAACTTACCATTGTGTAAATTTCCGGTAACTGTGCCTTCTCCAGGTCCATCCTGATCTCTCCATTTCCAATCGATACCTCTAGTAACTCGAGCACCGATGGTCAACAGGTTCAACGATTGTTTCGCAGCTCTTCTTTGTTTTTTCAAATTAGCCTCGGCTTCTTTGGCAGCTTTACCTAAGATATCGATGAAGAAGGAGACGTTAAAACGCAGCTCAAAAAAATAAACGTAAATCACACATCGAAGAAACCTACCCAAGTCATCGCAAATTTCTGTAACGGTACCGTAGATTTCAAATCCGGACAAGGACAAGTAGTGAGTTTGCCCAGAGGCATTCTTTCCTTTCTGTTGAATCCGCACATGTCTCCAGCCTTTTTTCTCGTCGACGGGTGGTTGCAATGTCCACGAAGCTGTGCTACCGGGTTCGTTCAGAGACGTATCGTCAATATGAGTGTACATCGTGACCCAATTTGTACCGTCTTTTGAAACCTAAGAGTAAAATTCGTCGTATTAGTTGTTGTAATAATGTAGCCTTTCAACATTTTATCCATAAAAAAATGACTCACTTGGAAATTCCAATTCCTGAGGGCAGATCGGCCATAGCCTCTGGCATGGCGTAACGTGTAACACGTCGGTATCACATATAATCCGAGATCAATAGCAAACCAGGCGTTTTTATCGTCGTTGGTGTGACAATTCAACGCCGCCGTATCGCGACTTAAAATATCTTCCAAACGACCGTACGGCAAATTACGCCCGTCCGAAGTAGTAATTATGACCAAACCGTATTGAGACGGATTCACCCAATCAGGACACGTCCTGCGAGTCACAATGAAAACGATTGATTAATTAAAGATAAGCTGAATTTAATTTTGATCAATTTGTCGAATGCACACTCACTTGGCGTTTGTTCCGATCCAATAAATGATACCATTTTCGTCGAAATCGTACTGATGTCTGAACTGCAACTTGGTATTAGGTTCTTTGATTTTATTGACAAAGGTGAACTGCGAACGATCGTTGTCGTACCACTGTTTAGCGACCATTTTCAATAAATATCGTTCTAGCTGAGCGACCGTACTTAATGGTTCCATTTTTAAACTACGTCCTGTTCTGTCGACTAAAGATGTATCGCCGGCTGCACGTTGAAGTCGGAAACGAAGTCGTCTGGTTAATGTCTGCAAAAATATATCATTATTAGTATTATTGCATTCGTATTAGCCGATTATGTTGATAATTCTTCGTACTTGTAATCCATAACCTGAACCAGGAGGATCGTAAATATAAACAGGTAATTTTTCGATGGATTCCAAAACCGATATCAATTTATGAACTAGTATTGCTGCAGAGTTAGCACTATCCTTATCGAAATTTTCACTCTGTAATTTAAATTTGATCGTTACACCGAGTAAATTCGAAACTAACTTATCTGTGGCAACAATACATACCCTAAATATATTCCTAAATATACGAATTCTTTGTTTCTGCAGTTTACTTCGTTTGGCAGTGTTGATACCTTGATCCCAGACGGTTGTAGACAACATGGCCAACAGCGACTGAACTAAACCACTGCTGTGAATTTCATACGAAGATACGACGCCGTCTTCGTGTAACAGTTGTTTCAAATCATTCAGAGCAGATTGAAGTAATTCTTTCCATTGGGTTCCTTTGTCTTTATTAGTTGACATGTATTGTTTTTGGCAAGCGCGATCGATTTGGGCAACGATGGCTCCTAATTTTGCCACCACACCTCTGGGTTGTGCTTGAGCTACTTTGAAGTACTTGTCGTAGATTTCAGAGGCCATAGTTTTTATCTGTAACACGTTGACGATAATTGAGTTAATTATGTGGCTAAATATTTTACAAAAAATCAGCGAAATAATTTACTTTAAGTTTAAGAGCTTCTGCTTTGGAACGTAACCGTTTAGTTTTTCGACCAGGTATCCACGACGTTGAAAATTCTGCTCCCATAGAGGTCTCCGCTGAAAACGTGTGTTTCGTGCCACGATTCGATTCGAACGTAAAACCAGGGAAATCTTCTCGTAATGTTGTTACCTACAACGTAGAAAACACGATTTCGAATAAGAATCAAATATACTTGATATTGGTGCCAAAAAAGTGGGACAGAAGTCGTACTTGTTGTCCATCCGTATTATGTATGGTTATTTCTCCCTCCTTGCGAGAAATCAGAGACCAATTTCCAACTACCAATCTGGTACTGCCAGCATGTGATAAGATAGGTTGCGTATGAGTAGTCGGTTTAATCATACTTCTGACTTTTTGTAATTTTTCTAGGAATTCTCCACGATTTTCTACGTAAAATAAAACAAAAAATAAATATTACTCGTACATTCGTACAGACCTGGAAACACTCTCAATGATAAATTTCAACCAACCAGTACTATCAGTTCCGCCTTCAGGGCTACCGCTAGAATACATCGTTGATAATTTACCATCTACAACGAATCGGAACCATCCGTTACTGCCGTTGGATAATTCCAAAGCGGCCGCTTCAGACCAGATGTATAGACAATCTCGGCCTCGACAAAAGCACCAATCTTTCCAATAGTATGCTCGACCTGGTAAAATCTCCTTAGCGTCTTCGAAGTATGCTTCCGCTTTACCTTGATTATCCTGTAATCAAACGAGCGTAAATTCCGAAAGCTCCGAGGATTCTACTAAAATTCTAATCTTATTACCTGATGAGTCAAGTCAATAGACGAAATACTTTCATCGCCGGATAATCCAGTCTGTAAATCTCCTGAGGTAGTTAATTGTTGTACTTTGCTAAATACGCCGAGTCTGGCGAAATGATCCAAAAATATATCCTGACTTTTCACCATCAAATCTTGAATTATTTGCAAGACCATTATTTGACCATCGTCGTCATCCTGTGATCAAAAACAAAAACACGAGCGTAAATATTCGATCGATTTACAACCAATTTGTTCTTCTGGTATATTGAAAAACTTTCAGAAAATTCCTACAGTCTGCGAATCGAAGTGTTGAAAAAACGTCTAATATTTTTAGTACTATCTCAAGCGATATTTTAAACAGCGTCCATTCGACATTCTCATTAGTAAGAAGAAAATACAAAAGTAAAAATAAAGCGCAATGTTTACGTTTGATTAAAAACAAATATGATATTTTTTTAAAGGAAACAAGTACATGAAAGTAAAAACTGATGGAAAGGTTAGATTATACGTAAATCATGCACCATCAAACAATTTACCGTTTCTTTGCGAATAATATACTTAGATCGCAGATGTTCAGCTTTACGCTTTAAATTACTTTGAGAAATACTATTTGTAGTTTGTGCATGTGGCCACCACCATAACGAATTCTAAATTTTCATCAATTCACATTTAAATGAAAAAAATTACTATTTTTGAATACTAAAATTTTCACTCGTTTTTTAAAATTAGAAGAAATAAAAAATCTAATTGCGTTAACGCGTCAAATTTTTGCATAAAATTTAATCTGAGTTGGTAAAATATTGTTAGGATATTTTTTACGATATCATACGTACTTCATTATCCAAAACATTGGCTATCACTTCGACTAACATGGTTCCTAAATTACAATTCGGTGACTCCAAAACGCATATTTCGGTCAATAAAGACGCTTGAATGTAATGTATCATTTTTCTAATTAAATTCAAACTAGATTTCCTGAAAGAAAAAAAAAAGAATTAGTAATTCCATTGATTTCCTTGTTCAAGACCACCATCGACATTTTTCTTACCTTATCGAAGGTAACATAGTGGACTGAAAAGTGTTACAAAATACTGGTAACATTCGTTTCAGATAGACGGGTGCCATTTCTGGATCACCTTTCGGTTCTAAAGATTCTTCAGCATCTACACCGTCTGTTTTCTTATCTTTATCACACGATAACATCCATTCTCCTGCAACAGACGAACAAATCCATAAACACATATTTTCTTCGATTTTTTGGACTTGAGAAATACGCATTGATGTTTGAAAAATTACCCGGAGATTGTAAAATAGCTGCTACTTCACGATGCCCATCGTCCATACGTTCTCTAGCCTTATCCAAAGGTGTTTTACCATCTTCATCGCGCAAATCAGGATTCGCTCCGTGTCTGAGTAACACCTTAGCTATATGCGGACGTCCGAAACAAGCGGCGTAATGAAGAGACGACGATCTTTGACCTTTATTAACGTCTGCTCCTCGTTCGCAAAGGAACTCAACCATTTCTTGCGTACCAAAAGCAGATGCCCAATTCAGTAAAGTTTGACCGACATCGTCCATGTAATTTACTTCCATATCTAGACGAAAAATTACAATAGATTAAATTTTTCATTGAAACATTTTTCAAAAACACATTCTATAGGTTGTACATACCGCTTGAATCTACGGCTTCGATTAAAGCTTCGCAATCTTTACTACGAATACAATCGATCAACTGACGATACGACTTATCGCCCGAGCTTTCGATTCGTCTCAACCTAGGAAACACGTGAGCAGCTGCGACGGCCGCTGAAGATGTTATACCGACCGAATTCGTGATTGTGATACCTCTAGAGATCGCTTTTCTGCCCTCGAATAGCAGCACCAGCAGTAGATCCATCAGTCGCATGCAATCCAACATACAACTGAAATGAAAAAAAAATTGTTAATTTACTTTCATCATTTTAATTATACTTTGTAATAGGTTGACCATGGCCGACTCAGGTGCTCGAGCTAAATCAAAAATGTCCAAAGTGAAATGACTCGAAAATTCAAACATTAAAATTAGAATACATTATGGTCTATCAAAAATTCTCAATTTTCTGGTAGAAAGTCCTTTTCACTTTTTGATGAGAAAAATTTTTATTTGGGGAAAAAATCTCCACTTTTTGAGAAAAAATTCATTAATTTCTTGGCATAGAAAAAATTATCACCTTTCGGCGATAAAAAATTCTTAATATTTTGGAAGAAAACCTCTTTTACTTCTTTTTGAAGAAAAAAATTCTGTTTTTCTGAAGAAGAAAATCTTAATTTTGGGCAGCAAAATTTTTTTTTTTTTTTTTCTATAAAAAAATTGTCAACGTTTTTGGACTGAATAACATTCTCGTCTTTTTAGGGTGAAAACTTTTCAATCTTTTGGAGTGAAAAAATCTTTCAATTTTCTGAGTAAAAAAATTCTCCATTTGTTCTTTTTTTTTGAGTGAAAAAAATCATATATTTCTTCAAGAGAAAAAAATCTAAATTTTTTAGAACAAATTTTTTTCATTATTTTTGTGTGAAAAAATTATTCAATTTTTTTTTTGGATAGAAAAATTTCACCACCTTGTCAAGTGAAAAAATTCTCCAAGTTTTTGAGTAAAAAAATCTAACTTTTTAAATGTGAAAAAATTCTTGATTTTTAGGAGCGAAAAAATTCTCAATTTTTCGATGTAAAAAAAAACTGTCATTCTTTTTGAGTGAAAAAATCGTTCATTTTTTCAAAGCAAAAAATTTTCTTTGGGGGGGGGGGGGGGGGAAAATTTCCAATTGTTTGGAACACTACAGTAAAAAAAAAATTTCAACTTTTTTTGGTGTGAGAAAAATTCTCTATTCTTTGAGTGAAAAATTCGACTTTTCTTTAGGTGAAATTTAGTGAAAAAATCTATTAATTTTATGGAGCAAAGAATTCTCAACCTTTTTTGAATGAAAAAAGAATTAATTTTTTGAAGTAAAAAAATCCTAAATTTCTCAATTTTTTGAAAGTTAATATCATTTTTACATTAAACAACAAAATCGAGCTACACCCGAGAAAATTCCAAGTATGCGACCCTGATCTGGATAATTCAATTAAACGTACCGTTCGTCGCCCTTTAAAGCTTTTTCAATTGCGTCTGGTAAATCGGATC
The DNA here is from genome assembly GCA_900050545.1 of Trionymus perrisii. Classification (NCBI taxonomy): domain Eukaryota; kingdom Metazoa; phylum Arthropoda; class Insecta; order Hemiptera; family Pseudococcidae; genus Trionymus; species Trionymus perrisii. The sequence continues at coordinate 8,739 of FIZV01051036.1, read as the reverse complement.
TTAGTAGGTCCTGAAATAAAATTTCAAAAAATGGTTAATATCGTGCAAATTACGTTACGATAACGTTTGTGCAAAATTCCATTCGATACATACGTGAGTAATGGCCGGTGAACCGCGGCAAAGAGCTGAAAGTAAGCTAATGACCGTTGACACCGAGCCAAAGGATTTAGATTCTGGTAAAACGGTGCCACTCGTGTTCAAGCTTTGGTTACCTGAAACAATACAATAAAAATTTCATTTTTCAAGACAACACTATTATTACGGAATGGAAACAAATTTTTCATAATTTTTGTCGAAGATTGAAATTCTCATAAGAGCTTTAAAAAATTCATATTACGACTTGGAAAAAAATTCAAATCAATTATTCATCTGCTTGCCTCACTTAATTCGGCAATTCACTTAAAAAATACCGGCAATCGATTATTTATTAAAAATATTCACGTAATTCGTCAACTAACCAGTTCCGGTCGTCGATGAAGACTGCAAAGGTGCGGCAGCATTCGATAATCTGATCAATAACTCGTTCATTAAACCGTGCTGAGCCAAAGGAGCCGGATCGATTCCTCTTCTAGTGAATCTGTAAAACATTCGACCGTAACGGTCAATTAAAACCCATTCGACCATTTTTCTAATTAAACTAGATCGACTGTATTTTTTCTTTCAACATTTCCATCTTAACTACACTCAACAAAAAAAAAAAAAAAAAAAAAAAAAAAAAAAACAAAAATAATACCACTTCAAAAAATAATAATTTAAAAAAAATACAAAATTTTCAAACTTTTTTTAGTTTTTAAAATTTCTATTTCCAAAATTATATGAAGATTTTTTTTCTCGACAAAAAACTGAAAAAATTTTCAGCTCAAAAAATTGTGACACCAACTTGATTTTTTTAAATTTTTATTTCAAAAAAATTTAGAGTTGGAGATTTTTTGCTTCAAAATAAACCGATTTTTTTTACTTTAAAATTTATAGATTTTTTCTTTCCAAAAAGTATATTTTCCCAAAAAACTTCCATTTTTTTCTATTGAAGAAATTTTTACTCCGAGAAAATTCAGAATTTTCATCTCTAAAAGAAGACGTGAGAGCTTTTTCTCTAAAAATTAACCGAGAAATATTTTAATCCAAAAAAAAAGATAAGGATTTTCTTTTCAAAAAATGGAAATTTTAATATCTCGTAGTTTGTATTTAATTTTTGTATTTTCGAAGTTTTCTTAGTTGTAACTCGTTCCCTTTTAAAATTTTGGATGCAGCTCGAACACCCGAGCTACAAACTGTTAATTCGAAATTTATTTTGATTAATTTAATAAATTAGAACATCTTTCGGTGTTGAAAATTTCCCAGACTGCTATGATTTGATTTGGTTCATTTTTTATTGTGTTGAAAAACGTTGAATAGGTACTTATTACAATTTGATTGTAGATATTAAAATAGACTCGAGTACAATTTAATTGTTCCTTATAACCTAGAGTAATATAAGAAATGTATTTTTTTATTTACCTGTAGGGCCTGCAAGGATTTTGTTACTACTGCAAATTTCATAACTAATTTATTAATTATTGCGGTCTTTACTTTCATTTATAAATCATGTCGTGTATTATTTTCCTTTTCTATTTTAAGTACATGTGCCTTTGATTAAGTATTTATACACTACAATTTTAATGTGTAATTTTAGTTTTGTGATTTAATTTTTAATTGTATCGCGTAAATGCTTCCGTTTAGCGATCTGAATACGAGCAAAGATATTGAAAGCGTAACAAGTTACATGAGTAATATTGGGGGTACGATGTTTGAATGTTATGTAGAGTAAAAATACCGTCCACAACACTCCCGGTGAACTCTCAAGTGATTAACGCATTCAGATATCTTGAGACTTTTGTGTTTAACTTTATTCTCTAACTTATTGCTATGTAATTTTAATTTATTTATTGTTGTTGGTGACCGTGTCTCCTGATTTATGTTGAAATTTTTCATATAACTCGTGATTTTATTTATTTGTTTGTAACTTGCTGACAATCTAGTATAATGTTTTTTTTTACTACTGATGCAGTCTTTAAAGAACGTAATACATTTTAGCTCATTAAATTGTTTAAAATACAGTTACCTACCTAATCGTATAGAAAAAAATGTAAAATTATTGTTCTGATGGTATTGACAGAATGTGTAAATACAGTTTTCAAATTTTATCAGTAATTAGTTCATTTTTTGGTCGTGTCTGAATTAATCAGCTTATTACAAAGGTTCATTTAAAACTTTTATTTAAAAAATAAGAGTTGGCTATTGTTAAAATGACGATAGTTCTTGTAGTTTCTTTTCTGAGGTGAGGTGTGGCGATTACGATGAAAATGAAATATGAACACTAAAAGTACATAATTATTGTTTCCTCTAAACATTGTTGATCATTTGATGCAAAATTATGAGTAATATTCGATTCAATTAGTGCCTTGCATTCGTAACTTCCTCAATCCTTAATAATAAAAATTCGTCAATTTATCATTCGTCGTAGCTGATAATATTTTGAAATTTGAATTTTTAACGGTTATACCACGATCCACCCGAGCTAATTTTTTGCTAAATACTTGAATATTATGAACCCTTTATTTTGTATTAGGTACTTATAATCTTCGCCACCTAAGTTTTTCCTTCAAATTTTGGGAGCACAAACTCTTCCAATCCTGATTTGTTATTTATATCAGTCCCTTCGGACACGGGGCACCTTTAACTGAACTGAAAAACTGAAGACTGAAGGTGAAATCGAATAATCTAAAAAAGGCAGACAAAACAACGGGCCAGACATAACCGTTAAAAATTCAAAATCACGAATACCCTCTCTGCCCGCCTACGCCGCCACAACCCTACAGATTTGGCAGACAGCGCGTCGTCAGTACGGGGATAGCTCGTGTCACTGATAGGTCAGTCACACCACCCACCACAAATATGCACATGCCACTGCACACTTGTCTGCCGTCTACCTGTTTTGGATTCAAATCTTAACGGATAATGCTTATTCTTTCGATGTATTTGCTACTGTACGTTTCACTGAAGCTTCTGTCCTTCATTTAAGTATTTAATTTTATCCGAATTAACATAATTTCAATCGTAATTAATCTATGGTAACACTGTTCTACCATAATTTTCCAATAACTCGTGTTTTTTTTACGGAATTTTTTGAATTTTTCTAAAACACTTTGAGACGCGTATTTAAACACCAAGTTCATCGAGTAAGTACTGAATAATTTCACTAAAATGTCGTCCAAACATTCGTACCACGGAAATCTGCAAGAAAGATTGCGTAATCTTTCGATAAGAACCAACTGTCCGACGAGACAGGAGAACGGCCAAAGGTATTTGGGTCCGCCAATAAATTGGATCGAAAAAGCACCGACCAACGCCGAAATCTTCATTTCCAAGCTACCGGCCGATTGTTACGAAGATGAGATTTACGACTTTTGTTCTCGCGTCGGAAAAATCTACCTCGTCCGGTTGATGATAAATTTCGAAAACGAAAACAGAGGATTCTGTTTTGTCACGTTTTCGTCGGCTAAGGAAGCAGAAGAAGCGGTTGTTCTGTTGCCACAAAGCCCACTACGTAAAGGACATTTCGTGCATGCCGAAATCAGCTTCAATAATTGTACATTGAAGATGTATGGGTTGGATTTCCGCTGGAATGATGAAAACTTAGAGCAGGTAAGCGACACGTTACGTAGATTTAGTAGCTTTTGAGTACGAACACATACTTATTGAGTGATATTTTCTGTAGGAGATTCGTACGAATACTAAGGATGTTGTGAATGTGACCATAAAACGAAATATGGCTCAGAGAACGTTGATGGCTACTTTATACTTCGATACTCATCAGAAAGCGGCTATTGCTCGTCGTAAGCTTAGTCAGATCGCTAATTCCAGATGGGGTCAGAATGTGAAAGTATTCCTGTGGAGTAAGAAACTTCAGAATAAAGGATCTAATAAACAGGTTTGTTTTTTTCGAGTAACTCTGTTGAATTTTGGTAAACATTTCTAAGATAAGATTTTCCGGCAGGAATCTTCGAACGAGAAGAATTATTCGCCGAGGAAGAAATCTGTGGATAAATACGACGACGAATCGTCTCAGAAATACGATAACGGCTTCGATTCTAATTTTATTCACTTCGGATTGAACGAAGAATACAAATCACCCTCTAAAGTAAGTTCTTCATGTAGATAACTTTTTACAGTTGAAAAAGTTATTTGTTATCTAATATCGTATTTTTCGCAGAATTACGCGCCGGATAACTCACCGTTTCCAGACTTCTCTTCGCCATGGTCCAACCAGTCAATTTTTTCGCCCTCCAAACACCGCTACGATTCAGCCGATAACTACCCTTCCGGTGACTTGTTTACAAAACCGGACAACGTTTTCGATTTCAATAACAACAAGTCTCCGCCGATGGATCACTTCAAGAAAATGGACGACGCTGTAAAAACGTTAGATTCTCCGGATTTCGAATTATTCTCATCTTGCGAAAGTTCTCACTTGTTCAGCTCGGCTTTCGGGACCACTCCACCGAGTTCATATTGTACTCGTGTAACGGACGATAGCCCTGTCAGTTCTTTTTTCTCGTTCTCTAACGAAAGCTCTCCGCAAGAATGTTCGAAATTTACCACTTCTCACGCCGATCTTTGCGGAATCTATGATGCAACTTTGAACTGGAATAACGATTCCGATTATCGATTCGATAAATCGTATTTTAACGAATACCAACCCGAGTCTACGGATTCGTTTTACTCTAACGTTCCTGAGAAGCAGATTGAAACCATACTTCAAGAAGCTTTAGAAGCATTGGTGCTAAACAAATGCGACGAAACCGAGCAGCATTTTTTGTTGTAGAACCAGTACAAAGTTTGTTTATTTGTTGGTAATTGTTACTTGTTCGTAATATTTATACACTTTACCTTGTTTACGTGCCATATTTTTTTTTTAATATTTCTAAGTGTTTATATTATTTATTTATTTTTGATTATTAATAATTTCAAAGCGTTTTTTTTGACACGTAAATTTCGTTACTTTTCTAAAAAGTACCTACTTTGTAAGCTTATTTATTTATTATTTATTTATTTATTTATTCGTTCGTTCGCATTCCGTTTTCTATATATTTTAGAATAGTTTTTTAATAGCGTCTTAAATAATATTTTTCAGCAACTTGCAGTTGGTATATTTCAAATTTGGGTATTCGTACGAAAAATTTTCGCCAAGTTTTCTTTATATGTATTTATTTACTCGCTATTTTTAAATACGTTTTAATAGTTTTTTCTTCGTACTGTTTCGGAAAATATTTTACAATTGTATTTTAAATAGCCATCATTTTTATCTGGTTATCATCAGCTTTTTCTACAAATGATATTTCATGAGATGCTTTGAGAATTCAATCAACTCGTACATTAAAGTTAATATAATATTTCTTATTTTGAAATAGATCGTAGGTACATCGTGATGTATTCTTTTTGAAATCGGTCATCGACGCCATCTCAATTATTGTATTTTGAATCGTACGAAATCGTCCTTTTTTAAATATTTCATCATCATTATCATCATAAATAAATATACGAGAAATCCTTAAATTGACAAATGCCTGAAAAATATTTTCCTAAAAGATAAATAAATTAACGACAAGAAGTGTCATCACATTATACTTGTAAGTCATATAAGTTAGTACGTAACTGTACGTCTCATTAAGGTTATTTCGTGTTCACTATTTAAGATGCTATAAGCATATTTTTTGTATTTTTTTGATGTGTATTTAATACGGTCAAATATAATTTGAATTTGTTGAGTATTTATTCTTCGTATTGTAATATTTTGACTGAACCCAAATAGTACCGTAGAGTAAGAAAATTAAGGCTGCTTTTAAGATGTTGCTTTAGGGGTCCCATAAGGAACTTTTCATTAGCTTGTGCCAGCTTGAATAATTTTTCTTTTTCAAAAAATTGAGAATTTTTATCGTCCCAAAAATTATATTTCTTTTCTCCAAAAAAAGAGTTTTTTTACTCCCAAAAAAATTGAAAGATTTCTTTTTATTCCCTTCCTCGAAAAATTGAAAAAAATTACCTTTTTCGTTTCAGAAAATGATCCAAAAAATTAGGATTTTTTATTTGAAAAGTGGAGAAAAATTATTTTCCTCTACAAGTGAAGAAATTTCTTTTTAAAAAAATTTTCAAAAAATTGAAAGATTTTTTTTTTGTTTACGTTGAAATTTTTTTCTTGAATAATTTGAGAAATATTTTTTTTATTGAAAACATATACTCCCCACCAAAAAAAAACAACAACAAATGTCTAAATTCTTTTTATTCAAATTCCAAAATAATGAGTAAATTTATACTCAAAGAAATTGAACAATAATCTTGCTATAAATAATTTAGGAATTGTTTCTCCTTAAAAATTAAATGTGTTTCTTTTAAATCTATTTTAATCAAAATGAATTCAGAGATTTTTATTTCTTTTACTGCCAACAAAAAAATCAAAGATTTCATTAGCCCACAATGCAACTTGCACTATATTCTTGGCCCTATTTCCTCGTGTTGAGACACCAATCAATAAATAATGCTGAGGAAAAACGTTTATTATTATTTAATTGCTTACAAATACATCAATATACTAAATGTGAATCTTATTTTAAAATGTATTCGCTTTGCGACTACTTGAAAAAAAAAGGAGAACGAAAAAATGACAAAAGCGAGTTACTTAACAATACAACTGATAAAAATCATAAAATAAAAATATCACATCGAAATCGCTACCGTAATATTATTAAGTGGAGGTAGCAACTAAAAAATAAAATCCGTAGATGAATCGCTTCGAAAAATAGGTAGCCATCTCGTGACTTTCTCCCCTACTCATAAATACGCAATCCTTTTTATGTAACACTGAAAATCGACGTTAATAATGAAAAAAATCGGCCAAAGAAAAAAAAAATGGTTACAAATTTATACACAAAATTCTTGTACGGTTAACTCAACGAAGAGTGAATAATAAAAAATGCGAAACCGAAAAAAAAATTAAATAAAAATGAAAATGAAACAAAAAAAAACTCATTTTACGGTATTTGGTAATTGTCAAAATTAAACTGTTATTTCTAAACTTAGTGTTGTTACTTTTCCCAATACATACTTCGCTTGCTGCATCGAACAAATAAAGGAAAAGGAAAATAAACAAACATACGTAAGTACTACTGAATAAAAGTTTTTGTAAAAACGACACTCGGTTACACGTCAAAATTAATTTTAATATTAAGTTTACAAATAACACGTTGCCGAATATACAAATATGCGTTTTTTGTTGTTGTTTTTACACTCAACATTTGAATACCTTTCTCGCTACCAGACTATTTCGGAGAAGGGAACAATTACACATAAAAACAAAAAAAGGAAAAAAAAACCATTACAATAATAAAGAGAAGGAAAAAACAACGAACTAATTTTAACCTTAATGAAAATAGAAGTGAACTAGAATAAGTGTAAAATGATTTAAAACGATTAATTGAGATGGAAGCCTTTTTCCCTGGTCGCAGTTAATAACCGTTCTCTTAATATTTCTTCAGTCGGATAGTCGGGCAATTTTAGGTAATGTACGCAAGTGTTCACCGACGGATAACTACCTTCTCCGGCATCCACCTTGCGTACCACCGTCAATCTAGGATATAAATTGGCTAGGCCACCTGGCGGCAGAGACGAACATCCGGTTGTGAATTGCAAGAACGATTTACGTTCTTCGGCTGACATGTCTACCAATACGTTGACAAACCTTTGGAATCCAGGACTGAAAACAGAGACAAGTTAGATATGTAATTATCTTAGTGTACTTGGGAGGTAAAGTAAAAATCTCTGGGTACCTTTCTTTGGTATAGCCGAGCTTCGGATCGGTATAGTTGAGTAAATCTTCTCTGGTCCAGTGAGGATTCTGGTCACCGCATAACATTAGACGTATCTCATTCGGCGTAAATGCGCTCAGCTTGCTCATCGAGAACACTCTACAGAAGCCATCTCTCAAAGCTTCCATTTGTCTCTTAATTCCATTCTCCAAGAAGAACTTATAACTGAGATCTACGTATTCGTCTACGTTATCCATGGTTACCTGCAAAAAAAAAAAAAAAAATGATTACATATTTTCCCCGAGATTTTTCCCTTTGCTCAAAAAGTTTTTTAGAAAGGATTTTCAAGCTAAGAAGTGTTTCTGTAAATTTTTTTGTCTTTTTTTTTGTAAAAACAAAATCTTTACAAAAAAAAATTTTGGCGGGAAAAAGGTGTTTTGATTTTTTTTTTTTTATAGAAAATCAAAAAAAAAAAATTGTGAAAAATTGTTTTTTTTTTTAGATTCTTTTTAATAAAAGTGAATCATTATTTCGAGAAAATTATTACACTAAAATTTTTTTCAGATAACTTTTTGGCTAAAATGTGTTATCTAAAACAGCTTCTCATTTTTAAATTTCATAAAAAAATTATTTTATGCCAGAAGGTTATTTTGCCAAGATATTTTTTCAGATAATTTTTTCGCTACAAAGTGTTTTTTCTTTTTTATTGCTTATTGTTTTTAAACTGAAAATAAACTTGAAAAAAAAAATCTTAAAGAAAGAGAAATTTTTGCCAAAAAAATGAATTTACTGACAAGATTACTTTTCCGCGATTTTTTTAGAAAAATCTCCAAAAAAAAGGTGTTTTTCAAAAAAAAAAAAAAAAAATCTTCTGAAAAGATAATTGAAGAAAAACTTT
>FIZV01050988.1:0-14229 GCA_900050545.1 Trionymus perrisii | reverse complement strand
AATCCAGCTAGCATCTAGCATTATTTGTGTTCCAAAACAGTCTAGCATTATGCTAGCTTTGCTTAACATATGCTAGCATAATGCTAGATAAATAGTCGATAGGGTCGCTGGGTATGTTTTCATCTTCGTTTATTTCTATTCGGTGCAAGGCGACGAGATGCAAGGAGTATGAGAATCGCTGGGCACATCGCAGATCTGACGACTCGTGAAAATAACCCGCAATACACAATTCGAGCTAATGGTTGTCGGTTGCATAAAGTGGTTTAGCAAGAAAAATTGCAAATCAATGTTAAAACAAGATATGGTACGTGATCGCATTTGTGTTTTTTCTCGCTATTCTGTGGCGCATTTTACTACCGCGATGGTGGTTTACTTTTGCGATGCGCCATTGCTGCTGAGTATACTTGCGAGAGCTGGCTAATCCGTTTATGAATTTATTATTCTTATCGAACGTCCATAAGTTGAACTTGAATAAACAGAAGTTTGTTTACTAATATTATTTACATGTAAATGTATTCGCGAAAGAAACGTATGGATGGTAGGAACTGTAGGAAGTGAGGACCAGCATCGCAGTTATAGTTTAGAGCTTTCCACGAGTACACGCGATATCGAACGTGTACGATATTTTGCAAATGGCTTCGTTGTTGAAGTTTCACAATATTGCAAACTACCTACGTAGATTGTAGGTAGGTATATTAGGAATGGTATTGGTGTTATGAAAATTTTATGTTTCTTCTTTTTTTCTTCCCAGTTGGCTCGTTCTGCAGGTATTCGTATCTTACCTATACTAGCTAGATTACGAATCATATTCATTCTGCGAGTGTGTGAAATGATTCGTATCGAACGTTACTATACTCACTAGTCAGCGTCAGCATATTCGTATTCCGAAAAAAAAAAAAAATTGATAAAATCTGTACACTAAAGCACCGAAGATGGAAGTCACATTTTTTTCAACTCTGAGGTTTTTACGTGACACTTTTGTAGGTTCACAAACTATGAAAATCTCGAAGTCGAAAAAAATTGGACTTCCATCTTCGGCGCTTTAGTGTACAGAAATGTGATAGGCCTATAATAAAAATTACCTTACTGATGTAATTTGATGAAAACTTGGTCTCTATCAAATTTCATCAAATTTGAAAGAATTTGGTCAATGTTGGAACAATTTTGAACAAACCAGTTGATGAAATCTCATTACATGTCATTAAATTTTTGTTCACAAAATGTTTACAGTGTGGTACAACTTGACCAAATTGGATCACATTTTTAATGATCAAACAATTTTTCTGGGAATTTGTTGCAGCCTATTTGATCTACGTATATTATGTCTAAAAGGACCACGCATCTGAGTAGGTGGGTTGATGTATGTTCCAAAGAACAGTTTAAAATTTGCGACGATAAGCGTAAAACCAATTAAAGATGCGGTTTGTTTATTTTAGTACCGCGCCGTCGGGTCGTGATATTTATTTAATATACGTACCAACTGCGAAATAAGCGAAAATTTGAGACCGTATTAAGCTTTGGTTAAAGTAATGCGTTTACATAACTTTGAATCTACCCTAAAATCTTCACGTCTGCGAACATGTATGCTTGGAGTTAGTCGTGGCGCAGCGTAGGTAGACTTCTCAACTTATATGTATGGTAGCTTTCACAGCTCTATAAATACACGGTTCAACTCACCTGTGTAACAAAAGAAAGAAAGTTTACGTAGAATTTAATATGTTAGCTATACAGTACTATTTGGGTGCGGGTTACGTGTATCTATCTACCTATCTAATCTAGACGGATTAATTTTGCAAAATGGCTCGAATTTGGCGATAATGACTACAAAGAATTCAACGCCGTGTCCTATATAGGTCCTAGATGAAATTTTCTCGTGAAGTCCTTATCGTCAAGGAAGAAGTTATATTGTTTGGGGGGGCGGAAACCAAGTTTTTCTCGGATAGATAGAATCGTTGAAATTTGCTGAAGAATAAAAAAAACTCTACTACGCATTATATTTGACCACATTAAGGCTGCACCTTGCTCGCCATCAAATTTTCATTAACTTAATGCAAATTTGACATAGATTTATACAATACAAGCAAGCGAGCAATGGATTATGGACGCCTTGACTTATGGCGCGTAGTTATGCGATCGCTGTTGCGTGTTTGGTGAAGTTTAATCATTTTACACGAATGCACCATCTTGCTGATGGTTATTAAAAGTATAGTCGCATCTATGTATAGCCGACGACCAATTTAAGGGGAGAAAAAAAAAACAACTGAAAAAAAAAAAAGCTGCACTAATAACTCTCCTGTAATCACCCACAGATATTACACCATCTCGCTCGCGTTTCCAAAAAAAAAAAGTAAAAAAATATCAAATGGGATGAGCCTGATGTTTTGCTTATACTCTTATCCGTTAATCCATCACTGATGTTAATGTGAAGAAAAAACAAGAAAACATTTGGAGCGTAAACGCGGTCAAGAATAAAAAGGGAAAAGTATATCTTCGCCTTGATCCGGCTTCATCGCGATTCAGCACGTAAAAGTCGGAAATTCGACTTAGCTCAGCGACGGTGACGATGAGTTCGCAGTGATACGACGCGACGCGGCGCGATGTGACGTGACGTTTCGAGCGAGGTCTTTTAAAACAAAAAATTTAAAGCGTAAAGGATTAAAACTCGACTCGTTTACCCAGCAAACGCTCCTGTGATACCTAACCAAAAAAATCAAGCCTAAGTAATTAGTAACCTTTCGAGTGATTCGTTAACAATTTTGACTAACTGTCGTCAAAAGCAACATTTTAATGCCGTTGAAAATCCGGTTGGCTTTTGATATTGAAACTCTCCTACCTCTAGATTTACTTACTATGTGCCAACGTTTACCCCTGTTCGTGTACTGCTATGCCATGCCACCGAGTTTGTGCGCTTATTTCTTTTGATGTTGATGAAAAATGCATTTTTCTGATCACTTCGTCGGTGGCAGGTAAACTCGGAAATAAGTTCTCCACTTATGATCGTACTATCGCAAGGTAGGCTTAAATGCTAGTTCGGTTATATGTGGGGGTAAAGCAAAACAATTCAGTCCAGTCAGCCACTTGACCACACACAACGACTAGAAACGCAAACGCTCGTCCCCAAATCCATTTTGAAACTAATTCTCTTCCACATATTCTCGCCTACCTACTCATTTAATTCGGTAACAGTCTTTCGCTGGTTGTCACTTTCGCTTACATGTGTATTTCGAATCGACGTGAAATTGTTATCGTATTCTATCATTCCCTTTTTGGTTTAAATCTTACCATCAGATACCTTTTTTTGTGTATAAACGTGACTAATCTACCAGTTGGCTGTTCAAGTCAGCTCGTTGTGTGAATAACTTATGTACCATTGTTTTACAGAGGTCCACTATAAACTTACTCATTCTGCCTTACGAATCTTTTGCATTCTGAGACTGATTACAACAAATATGCAAACTGAAACGAAGTCGATAAAAAAATAAATTGTATTCATCGTTGCATTTACACTGAAAAATGAAATTGGAATGAAAGTTGTTGTATATTTATTTCATGAGCCAAATTGCCCAATCAATTTTCAATTTTCATTGTTCATTTTAATTTTAATTTTAGTATAGCCTGTATCACTTTATCGAGTTCTTATTAATTTATATGCATAATGTTTTGTTTATTATATGTTTCAGGTGAGTACTTTGTTTCCATTGCCAAAATAATAAGAGAATAACTATGAAAAATTGGTAAGGGTTTAACGTTTTTCCATGGGTCCTTTCAGAATGGGATGTCCAACTACTCTATGAACTAAGTAAATCCTGCCAAAGTCTTGTGTTGCTTTCAAAAACAAAATAGGTATCTAGGATTCTATGTTTTTCATAGACTTATGTATTACTAGGCGAAGATACTTACCACTTTACTACCGAGAAATTAAACCATATTGTGTTGTATTCAGACATATTATAATATCCGTGATAAAGACGCGTACTTACAAGAAAACACATTGAAATGACAAAGACCAACTCGATATATTTTGAGATAAACTCATCTCTATTTGATTTTGTTTGTGAATAAGGCCGTTTTCATTGAGATACTAGAAGCTAAGCGAATAGAAGCTAAGTGTAAACAGCGAGAAGCTAGCGAATTGAAACGCTAGCGTTTAGTAGCTGGAAGTGAAGTTGGTTAAACTTTGAGGATTATTATACTCGTACCAGTATAGTATACTTACATAGAACGCATACGAGCTACATATAGCCTGTAGGCTCTTAAATTAATTTATGTAGCTAAATATCTCCATATATTCGCCAAAAGGTAAAGGTGTGGTGTGGTGCGGTGCGGTGCGTGCGGTGCGTGCCGAACACGCAGAAGCTGCGAATTTTGATATAAACATGATGAAAATTAGGTTCAAATCATTTTGTTTAATTGAAAAATCATTTTGTTTAATCTAATTTGTTTCTTTATTCCTAAAAGTTTAGTGATGAATGTGATAAAAGAAGTGGTCAAAGGGGGAGAGGAGAAAGAAAATATTGAGTGGAATTCGCTTTCCTTTTCTGCGTTTTTTGTTTTTCTGGTTATTTAACCCATCTACAATCATTGCCCGAAGTAACACAATTCGAGTTTTTAATTGTATTCGACGAATTTTATTCATTTTTCTACTTTTATAATTACTTGTTATCAGTTATAATTATTTCAAACAGACAAAAAAGCTGATTACCAAAACTGAGAAATGTAAACAAACGAGCGTCTACAAACTGGCGACTAGTTTCTAAAAACGCAGCTTCTGGCGTGTAAAGTATCTCAGTGAAAACGGCCTTAACGATTGTGGTGCGTGCCCGTTTCTTTGAAATGAAAATTTTGCCATTTCTCCTCTCTTTGAAGAATGTAGGTACCCAATAATAGAAAAGTATGATTCATCCTAATTCATTCCCAGGAACTGTACCAGCATATTTTTAAACATTTGTCCATCATTTTTTTCTCATCTAAAGTACTTAAATTGCAGGATTTTTTTTTTCTTTTTGCAAAATTTGCATAAAAATATTTTGCCTCTGGGTAGAGATTGAATCTTCATCCTCTGAGTTACATATTGCATAAACGTGTGATTTGCGCGCATGTTTGGATGAAAAGTGAAAACTAGGTGCAAACTACAAACCTTTGGATTGGTGTGATAATCCAAGCTGATGACAAGTGGGGTAAAAAAAATTGACAAAATGATGGTGATTTGATTGGTGCACGTCCTGTCATCAACATGACGATGTTTTCGTGTTATTTTTTTTCTGACCGCCTTCCTGGGAAGAAACGCTCTGAGCTGGACTTGAATATTTCAACTGTCTCGTTGATCAAATGCTAATGCCTTATATATTTTGAATCTAATCATCCGGTAGGGACTGGTTGCTCTCAATTTAGAAATTCGCCAATAAAAAGAAGGGAAAAGAAAGCGCCAGCATTTTCAAAATCATCTTCTGACATATTCTTTTAAAAGAAATGACCTAAAATTTCAATTTTTTTTCTAGTTTTTTTTTTTTTTTTTTGCACTGTGGTTTGAAGCTTATTGAAGTATACCTACCAAAAGTAAAACTGTCGATGATGTAGTTTTAAAATTAGCAATTTTTTTCCTCCATAAAATAATAACTTTCTGAAAATGTGTGATACCTAGTTTTTATTCCTCTTCTTTCTTATATTGTACTATGGATGAAAAATTAAACGACCCGTTTAATCTGTTCACTTATAATAAAATTATACTACATACTCGAGTTGAATGTTGTTATAGAATTTTAGTGTGGCGAGACACGCAGCAATAGATGGGCACTGAGGTGGAGGTGTTGAAATACCTGCGGTAATAATACGTATAAGCAGGAAAACTTTACAAGTCTCGTTGGGAGGGTGAGGCGGCATAGGACGGCGTTGTGATACTTTTATTCATGTTTGGAAGAGAAAATTCAACGTATATTACATTGAGTTGTGCTGTGCTTTCGTTTCAACAAAATGCAAACTATAGCCAAAATTTAACAAACTTGAAACAAATACTTACCGTAGTGATGTGACGTGTACACACTACACAGCGGTTACGCTGAAGCTCATTTTCAATCCGTACCCGTTTCAGTATATACAAATGCTCCGCTTGACTTGTGCCCCAAGTTCGTATTTTCGCCTGCCAACGAGTATACTGTTTGAGGAAAGAAAGTCTGTTTCGCTTGTGCACTTTTTCCAATTTGAAAAAAATTTAGTACTTGCATTACAACGCAAAGGCAAAATATGTAGATAGCCAGATACTACTTACTGGATGTGAGTATTATGTAATATACTTACTTAAAAAACGTGTTTGTTCGAATACTTTAGCGAAGTGTATAGTGTGATATGTGTAGTGTAGTGTAGTGTACAATGTACCTGCCAAGCGTAGAATGTGAGAGGTTGATCAAATAATTCGAACAACAACGTTCGAAAATGCCAAACAATAAACGGGCATTGTAACAGACAAGGGTGATGGGAAGGGGAAAAAAGTACGAGTAGGTACAGTGGTACACGGTATACAGGCATTAAATTAGGATTTAAGTGGATACGGGTAATAGTGATCAATCTTGTGTAAAATAGTGCACGCGAAGAGGCTTAACTTCACGCCGTGTATCGCATGAGAAAACATCCGCAATAATTCAAAAAAATAAAAGTGAGTTATACGCCGAGAATATAAATCCCCATCATTTTCCCTAATACCTTCGGTCGGATGTTATTATTTCTTATAAATGCATAAAAACAGTTGTAATAAAAAGTGAAAACTTCTACGAGCAGAATTTCCTACTCCTCTTCTGTATGTAGTGTGGTATAGCATGGTATGTGCTATAGGAGTGCGGTACCACACCGCCGTTGTACAGTCCAAGCTACAGCCACAGCTATCTACGTTACCTACTCGTATATAAATTGTGCTTTCCGTTCTAGCTAGTTTGATGTGTAGTATATGTGGTCCTCTTTTTCATCGTGCGTTGTTACGTAGCTTTTTCAAAACCTATATTTATAAAGGTTTCTGCGTTTGTTTGTTGTATGGGCTTGGTTTTGGTTCATTTGTGACATTGCTGCGAGCTCGGCTGTATTGTCCTTTTGAGTTTGTATTAGATAAAAAAATTTTCTCTTGAAGAATTTGTGTGCCCTCGCGAAGCTTAGTGCTGCAGTGTTCGATGGTGTAATGCAAAATTTTGAGCCCCACGTAAGAAATCTTGTTTAGCACTTTTGGCCTCCACTAAAAATATTTTGAAATATAAAGCTGTTAGTTTTTTAATTTGTGAAATGATTGAGCGTAATTTTTTTTGAAAAATTGTAATGCAGTTTTAGTGAAATTCAGGTTTTCTGGACGCTGTTACTTGGTCAGCATTTTTGCAAAAGGAGTACAAAGGGTGTTGATTTTGTTTTTTCAATAGAAACGGAGTATGAAAGCACTCTTTTTTTCAGAAATTTGAGACCTTACGAGTTTGAATTTTAAATCTGATCTAAAAAATGCATCCAAAGGTACATACTTTTTTTGAGATAGTGAATCAGTTTTTTTTTTTTTTTTTTTTTTTTATGTCGTATTAGAATATTACCTAGGTACCCATAAAAATCAACTTCTTTTCCATTATGCTTTATCTAAGAAAATTATCACAAGACAAAAGCGGCACCATTCGCAGGTGTAGTAGAAGTTTTTACGAAACAAATGAGAAATACTTAGCACTTGATTTGAAAAAGGTGACAAAAAGTAGGCAGCTTAAGATTACGCCGACAAAGACCAAAGGAGCAGTAACCTTTCAAAGTTGTTGTTAACTTTGTAAATTGATCGTCGCCTTCAGACGGTCTGTACCTTATCGAGAAGTTTCCATTTTCAAAGGCAATTTAAATAGTACAGAGCTTCTGGTTCATCTTATGTTATTTTAATTTGCACGATTCTTGCTTCTCTTTCTTCTACGGCACCTTTCTACTACCTCGTTCGTTTTTCGGGTATCGGACAACTGTTTAAAAAGCTGTAAATGAGCATTTGGAAAAGAAAAAAAAAATTATCGTAATTCGTGTCTCCGCTACTCTTTTGAAGTTGAACTCGGCTCCAAACTACGAGTATACGTATCACTTGTACCCAACGCTGCTTTTCGAATGTGTCGTGCTTTAGCGAAAATAAACTTTTGGTAACGTGATTCGGACGAAATAAAGAATAAAGGAGCAATATTTTTAGGGCAAGAAATTCACGTCAACAGGAAGCTAAATTCTTCCAGATAGAAAAAAAAAATACAATTTCCGTTAATGATTGAAGCAGCGCGTTTCTGTTTCATATGAACCCGAGCCTCAGTTTATTTTATCTTTACTCCGCGCCACAGAGTTTACTAGCGGATAGATATTTTTCCCCCTTTTTAATTTGTTTCCGGAAAAATACTGTGTAGGATTTCTGCGCTTCGCACTGGATAGAAATTGCTTTTTTTGGCGTTGACAATATTTTATCGATGTTTTTAGCCTCGATAATAATTTTAATAATTCGTCTCGTTTCGAAAAATAAATCGATACCTAATATATAATGCACCGATTTGTTGAAAAGACTCTTTTATCAGACGACAGACTTCTATGCAAAGACGGTAACTTTTTCTTCCGAATTTTTATCAGATCGCAGATTTCATTCGATGTTCTCTCAGATTCTAATTCTCAACCCTAATAACAAAATCACGACAAAATTCGGTCTCACTTGTTTAAATAAAACTTGGAGATATAAATTTTGGATTTTGGAGCTGTGTCTCAGTCTGTATAGATATCGTTGTTATACTCGTAATATGTAATATGGTTTTGAACTTTTCAAATTTAGAATCTTTTCATATGGCGAAGGCAGGAATTTTCCAAGCAATGAAAGCATTTTTTATTTGTTTTGTCGTAAAGTTTTACATTTTGCCAGTTTCATTTTGATTATGAAATTGCTGTTCGAGACAATTTGCTACGCTTCGGTGGCCTGGCATTACGCTCTAGATGTAGCCAATTTAGAAAAATGTCACCATGCAAATGCAATTTTGGTCGATGTTTTTCGCGTTGATTGAAATTTGCTTACTTCCTTTTATCGCTTAACATACCTATACCTACGTTTCGTAGTATAGCCAATGTTATGTTCTAGGTGTATGAAATTCGATATACAGTACTCAACTTTCGATATAGTCGACCTATCGATTTGGTTTTGTTTTTTAGTTTGATTTTAATTCTATTTTGTTATTTTCTGATCATAACATCGTTGCGAAGGTGCGGCTTATAAAGCCGGGTTGCGGTTTTTCATTTTTCAGTCGTTTTAAAAAAAATTTAATTTCAATTCTTATCTTTTTTTCCCCAATTTTTTAAAGGTTTACAATTTTTAAACCAAATTTTACAGTCATTTTCAATTTCTATAGTGAAATTGTAATGTTTCTCCATTTTTAGTTGATTGTAATATAATCAGTGGTAGTTTTTTTCTTTTCGTTTTCTTTGTATGTGCAATGGCATAAAATATCAATTCCTGTGCTTCTGAAAGGTAGAAAGGGAGTTGATAGACCATTTACTCATGTGCATAAATTATCTGATCGTACTTTTTGGTGCGGGAGTTTTGTTAGGTACTCCGCGTTGCAAATTTCAATTCATCGTGAAAAAACAAAAAATTTGTGTACCTCTTATAAGTACGAAAAACGTAGTATTCAACAAAGGCAATTTCGCGTTAGGCATGGACTTGAGCTTCGCGTCGGCAGCATTCTCAAGAATTGAAAACACTTGGAAAAGTTTCGCAAACCGAAATTAAGTTAGAAGCAGAGACAATTAAAAGTCGTGGAGGGGCTAGGGCAACATGGAACAACAACGTTGAAGAAACGAAGGCCGAAGGGTCCGTTAGTACAGTAATTAAACGTATCGTCGAAATGGACTAATTTGCGAATTTGGCTGGGTGAAACGTCTTCGCCCGCCGCCATGCGCTTCGCTCTCTATCTCTAGAATAATTCGTCGCACCACCCGTGCCGCTGAACAACAAAAGTCAATTGAACGACCGCGAATGCCTAACACAGATGTTACAAAAGGAGTTCGCAAAATTGTACATATTACTGTAATAGAGATGCAGCGTTGGGTTGGCTCGTGCTGCCTGCTTTTGCAGGCGCCATGCGTCGCGCCGCGCCGTCATCTCATAACTGGATATGTACGTTACATATTGCATTCATCATACACGAAAAAAAAAAGTAGATACTTTACTCACATGGACGAGTATATTAGTATTTATCGTAATGGGTAGAATGGCCCGATGATACGAGTACTGAAGCTGGTAAGGAGGAAAAAAATCATTTTTAAAATTAAGACAATGTATATAAATATTTTTTTCAAGGGTGCTATCCGTGAAAAGACATAGGCCATGCATGTACCTATTTACCATACCCTCACAGAATTTGGGAGATGGTGACGATAATTGCGCTATATTTAGCGTAAGTGCGTAATGTAGATGCGTACGAGGTGTGTGTAACATCCGTCCTGAACTGTGAACAAGTACAATAAGAGATGTACTGGCATGCTGAATGCACACGCGTATATAAGAAATAATATAATTATTTTAATGTATCCGGCCCGGCTCGGCTCCTGCCTGGCGACATTTGTCGACCTCGTCAACCTCAATGTGAATAGGTACGTTTGCAACATCCCTTAATTTTTGATATCCATCTGCATCTTGAGTAAAAGTATAACGTCAACTTCGCTTATCTACAATCTTAATTTTTACTTAAATATTTATATATCTACTTATAAATTAGCAACGCCATTCTTCAAAATGCTCGTATAAATTTTCCATGGATCTAAAATTCATGGAAAAATAGGGAACGAAATCCTTTCACGAAATGCTTTTGGGCATTTTGTCAGACTTCCTGAAACATTTTTTTAACATTATGAAATTGACTTCTGGTTGTTTTGTCTAACATTATAAAATGAAAAACTCGATTAAAAACTGAAAAACTTTTGGATTTATTTCTAATTTTTCATTTTTTTTACTTTAGAATTTTTTTCTACTAGTTCTAAAAAAATACTTTTTTAAATTGTCATTTTAACTTTTTTTCCAACTTTTAAATATTTTTTCAAACTTTTCAAAATAGTACCTATTTTTTATTTTTATTTCTTTTCAATTTATAAAGGTTATTTTTCCACCTTAATTTTATTTATTCATTTTTTTTTAAATCATTTTTATTCCCGATAATATTTACATTTTTTCAGTTTGCAGGTTGTCATAAGCCTGCCATATCATTTTGTAACAAAAAACGTAACGCACAAATTTTTAGGATGGCCCCTCAGTCATGAGATGTATTCAATATTCATGTCAAAAGTCACATCATCGTCTCATCGATTCCACATATTGCCGCATATCGTATCGTTATTTTAATTGTAGTCAACGTTTAATTACCATTGATATTCCCTGTAATGCGATATTTGTACTCATATGTTCGACTTGGAATGCCCTCTAGCAGACTAAAGCTTGTAATATAGGAAGCCTATGTTTATTACTTGAAATTGCTCATTACAACACTGAGCAGACCCAACGATTCAAAAGCTCGTTGGCTTGACCTCGCTGCTTCGGTTTTATTTTGTAAACTGCGTGATTCCAGTTATCTACCTAACTACCTATTGAAATATTACCAATACCATGGATCGATGACGACAACGAGCGCGACGAATTCCCTCAAGTAATCAGCTCGGTTGCAGATTTACTATGTAGCATGTATAGCGATATGTTATGCTGGAATTCGTCGACTGCGCATTCTTAATTAAACGCCGAGAAGCCTGCTTACTTGATAATATCTAATATTGTTCAAATTAAAGAGGAAGCCAATTCGTTAATGCGAAAATGAAAAACACTTCCTTAGGTAAACGATAGCAGCGAAGATAATGATATTACAGTGACGATTATTTTTGTATAAATTTTCAACTTGAAATTTTTCTTTTGTTTCGAGCAACTATCAATGCACATTGATGTTCATGTAGAAAAATTCGCACCGGTTTTATTCCATAAGTTATAATACCGTAGCGTAAAAACCATAATGCGCGCTCTTCTCGTCCCACCCCGTCGTGCGACAAACACCTGCCGATCATATTAGTCACTCCGATTCGTCGATATTTTATTTTTTCAAAGCAACGTTACCATAATTAATAGCGTTCTCATTGGCTACTGGAATTGTAGTGTTTTAGTAGGTATAAATATAAGATGTGTTCGTAAATAAAATCAGTGTTCAATCGGTACACCACCGGGTTTGGCGTAATTCATTTTCTCTCTCTTCCTGCGCTCGGGCTCTCGCTTCAAGTTCACTCGGCGCTTCAAGCTCGTGTTTCACACAGGCTCGCGCTTAATTCCGGCGCTTCGAGCTTGCCCTTTCGTGTAGGCTCGCGCTCTCCAGGTTCAGCGCTTCGAGCTCGTACCCTAGTGCAGGCTCGCACTTTCTGAAATCTTGGCACTCTGAGCTCGCACTAAGTGCCGGCTCGCGCTAGATATAGTGTAGGGGACTCATACGCCTACATTCATTACTGAGGGCAGGGCAGAAAAATGAAAATCCTAGTGGTCCTGATCCAGTTGTGAACACGCTAACCCCGCATCTGTCCGCATTTCTAAGGATACTGAAATTGGCCGAGTAGAGTCAGATGAGGTTGTTGATGTTCATTTCAGGTGGTTTTGATCTTTAGGGTTCAAATTGAGGCAAGGGCCTTTTTTTTTGGATGCCTTTGAAATGGGTCCAAAAATGATTAATTTTTTTGAAATTTCAACATAATTATCATCATCAATATAGTTATGCAAATTCTGTCTTTCAAAAGGCATTCCCGTCCGATCAATTTTTCATTTTGTAAACGTTTTGTAGGACATTTCGCATTAATGAGACTTTCTTTTTCCTCTTATTGAAATGGGTAATTTATTTACAATAGGAGGAGGAGGAGTACCAAATCCACTTTTACTGGTAGGCTGATTTCATAATTTAAATTAATTTCACCATCGTATTGTGTACGATTCCAACAATTTCGTCGACATTTTTGCGATCTGGCTAAATCGATCTCGTCTTCCGAGTTGGAACACGGAGTCACGAGATAAGAAAATCCCGTTTTAGAGTAATAATCCTATAAATGTAGTGCACTTCCGACAGAATCGTATATGAAATTTCAAACTCGGATTATTTCCGCGTTTAAATCGTCTTACATCGAAGGAGGAAAAACAGAAAAAAGAGATTATCTTATTGGCCTCTATTAAAAAATGAAATCCAAAGCCGGCGATGTTTACTACTTACAGCGTTAGCCTTATAGCCTGCGTATAGTCTACTTATATGTATGATGTGTTTTCATTTTTTGACTTTGTACTGGGAAGAGGAAAGAGTGTGCTGCGTAGGAGGTGGTGGTGGAGGTGAAAGTAGACCTACGTCGTGCGCTACGTGCAGGAAATAGGAAAAGAAAACGAGATAAAGGGGATATTTGTATTTGTAGGTCGGCGTTTATCCTTTATTGACAGGTCCGGTGGTTTTTTCAATTTATGACAACGTATATAAGGAATTTCGCTTTTCCGTTGGTTTTACGGGGTATTATCTTTCGGTATGTTTTCATTCTTTTCACGCGTTCTTCACACTTTTCTTATGGCTGTCAATTTCATTATTTATGAAGTACCTATACCGAGACTAACAAACGTATACGCGTAGAAAGGCGTTTTAATTCCTTTGTAGCGCAGCTTTTGTACCCTTACACTCGACTAACCAATAAAGCTGGACTGATGATTGAGGAGGCAGCGCAGCGTGAACATAACATACCCACTACCTATACCAGCCAGGAACGAATTTCAAGTCGACTCATTTACTGATTTACTTTACTCGTTCTCATACATATTTTGTAATCGAGACAACAGACATATATCTCTATCCACTATAACTTACGCTGCGGTTGAACTTTAATGCTGTGTTCATAATCTGCAGTAGTAAAATCGAATAGATTCCCTATTATTTCATAAGTATATGCACGCGATTTAAAACTAATGTACCGGGTGTATTCAGTTAGTAACAACGATGCGAGAGAATTTTTGGCAATGGAAAGCAAACCAAATCGAATTTGCGTGTATTTACAGATACAATGATACGCTATTCGTGTATGCCAATGCACCGCACCTATACTCACTCATACCATCCTATCATCTCATTTGCTTGAAAGTTTGACGATCGCATTCGGAGATTTCTCTCTTTTTATCTTTTTTTTTTTTTTTTTTTTTTTTTAAAAAAAAAAGAAAACAGCCGAAAAAAA
>FIZV01050984.1:0-13226 GCA_900050545.1 Trionymus perrisii | reverse complement strand
ATTTAGGATTTAAAAAATCAATAAGAGAGCAAATGAGTAAGGTATGATTGAAATTTTTTCTTGATGAAAAATATAAATATCCTGTACCTACTTGAATTGTTTTCAACAGAAAGTCGAATGCTTACCGTAGAAATATAATAATAACTATATATAGGTACCAAAAGCTTTGAAAATTTTGATAATACTTAAATATGATTGCATAACCAAGTATCAAAAATATAAATTTAAACATGAAAATTTTCGAGTTCATCAGTTTCGAATTATTATCTTCACATCGAAATAAGTAATTTTTTGAATAAAATCGAAGAATCATTTTTTTGGCAATAAATTAAAATTCAATTCAATAACTACAAAGGCAAATGGAATTGATATTTTACCTTGAGATTGAGCTACGGTGTGAGCACTCCATGATCCTTTGTAGGCTGTATCTGTAAATAAAGATGAAAAAGTAGTTATCGCTTGAGTGAAAATATTCGAGTAATTATTATTTATGTTTGTAGGTTAAACAAACAGCTGAGAAAAATATTTATAAAGTCGAAAAATGGTTGAAAAAAAATTTAAGGAGGGAGTAGTTCGAATTTTTTTTATTGATATCATTGCAATGTCATTTTCAAGATTTTGTAAATACCGAAATTAATGAAATTTGGCTTTTAATAACTGAACCAGGAAAAAAGAAGGGAATAAAAATTGTTTGCCTCTCGACCCGAAATTTAATGAGTATAGGGCCTGACAAACTCTGAAGTGGTAATTTTTGGCAGTTCCAAAATTGAGCTCGCGTATATGAAAATATTCTGAAATCTTCCAAAAAAAAAAAATTCAAGTGGGAAATTTTTTTTAAATCCGAAGAAAAATGAGAGGTTTCTGCAAGAAATTATTACATCAAATTTGTTATTAAAAACGATTTGGTTGAAAAAAAATATCTTTAAAAAAAGAAGATTTTTGATGTGTTTTCTCGGAATTTTTCAAAAGAATTTTACGTCAGAAATACGATTTTTTTCCAAAATAATTTTATTTCTTGGCAGAATCCTTTAATAAGAGAATGTAAATTCTAGTCAAGAATTTTTTGAGGAAAATTTTTTTGAAAATAATTTTTTCGAAAAACGGTAGGTAGTACGTAAGTTGAAAATATTTTTTTTCAATATTCAAAGGGAAATTTCAAAAAAATTGTAAAAAAGATTCGAGATTTAAAAAAAGTTTGTGAAAACTTTTTTCAAAAGAAATCGAAGCGCCTAGATTTTTTTGTGAGAAAATTTTTATCATTATTATTTAATAGGTAACAAATTAACATGGATATGTTTTTTCCGCTGGTGGTAATTCCAAAATCACGCGTAACCCTGATCCGCGAGACG
This sequence comes from Trionymus perrisii, assembly GCA_900050545.1. Classification (NCBI taxonomy): domain Eukaryota; kingdom Metazoa; phylum Arthropoda; class Insecta; order Hemiptera; family Pseudococcidae; genus Trionymus; species Trionymus perrisii. The sequence continues at coordinate 11,877 of FIZV01050984.1, read as the reverse complement.
CTAATTCGCGTCACGATTATTAAAACTAGGGGGCAAAGTCCCTTAGTTTTAATAATTTTTCTAGACGGTATGTTTGAAAAAAATTTCTCCTCTTTGAGGATTAAAAAAAATGGGTAATTCCAAAAATTTCTTAGAATAACCTATAATTTTTTTTTGTCTGAAGAATTGCAAGAGATGAAGGTAAATTCGGTTTAGTTCATATATTTTCACATAGTTTTATAAAATTGTTATTTTTGAAAAGAAAAGTTAATGAATTTTTCACAGAACAACAATATTTTTCATAATGAATTTTTATAGTTGAGTGTTTGACCTAAAGTAAATACGTATATTGATTTAAGAATTTAGGCAAATTTGTCTAAAAATATGCTTTTTCAGTTTCATGCTTCATTTCTTCAACAACTATGCAATTTGTAGGGTTCTATTTTTCATTCTCTTACTCATGAGTGTCTGTCTGATCTACAGTTTGACAAGTAAATTTTTCAACAAAAAAATAAAAATTCGTGAGATTTAAAAAAAATACTTAAGTAGACTTTATTTTTTAACAGATTTTTCTGCAATTTTTGGAGAAAGTTCTCAAAATAATTTTTCAAGCAAAATGTTTAGAATGAATTTCTCTTTTTAAAAATTTCAAGTATGCAACAAAAATATCGGTAATTTCCAACTTTTGGGAAAAATTCGCTAAATAACAACAACATTAAAAAAAATTGATTTTATAATATGGTCGTATATGTTTCCAATTTGAACAAAAAAAAATAATAACAGGTGGAAGTTTCACCTTTCCCCCCGTGGACACTGGACATGCATATCTATGCACTTGCTGAGAAACATCAATACACAGACACTTAAAACACATGCCTTCATTAATTTTTCACAAAATTGTTTCTGACATTTTCTCCAAATACAATAAGTTTCAAAAAAATCTATAAATCCAATTTTCTTCATAAAAATTTTCGAACAATTTTTTTCTTCAAAATAAATAAAAACTACAAATCTATTCAATTCCATCTTTAAAGTGTAAAAATTTTGGAGTGAATTCAACGTTGGCGAGAAAATCTTTCATTTTTTTCCGACTTATTGATCAGATTTTTTGAGATGAAAAATTGAGTAGAAAATCAAAGCCAGAAATTTTTTGACAAGAGTAAATGCTAAAAACAGGGAAACTCAAGCCTTACTTTTTTCTCATAGTCAGTTAAAACCATGATCTATCGGCGAAGTCGTTTTCGTTAAAAAATTTGCAGTATCATATCACTTTTATCCTAATTCTCCTGTGAAACAAAATGGCGGTGTTGTAATACGTACATACCTATAAGGTAAAATTTTTCACATTCAAATAATAGTGAATGCTACTATAGATCGGTTAAAAATTCATCTTAAATTGAATAAGATTTTTAATGTAAGTAGGTACCTAGCTACCTACTACCTAGATATCTACTCATTTTATTATAGAAACATCCGAGAAAATTGCCTGTTATTTTGAAATAACAAATGTTGAGAACACAGAAAATTTTAGGATTGTTTTTTAGTTATAATCAATCCCATCAGGTATAGGTAGGTGCATGTATACCTAGTTGCAAAATGTAGGTACATAACCTATATATTTGCTCTGAACTTGATTACTCAAATTAATAATTTTTGAAGTTCAATATCGGATTTCAATTTGTGCCTTGGTACCTAAAAATTGGCAGATGCTTCTTACCTCCTTTAATTTTTTAACTATTTAAAAAAAATACTCTTACAGTCCTACTCCTTGGGCTTATCCCTAATTCTTTAGTTTAAGTAGAAAAATAACCAACTTAACGAAGTTGATAGATAATTAAAAGTAAAGAAAACATAAAGGAAGAAATTGTTCGCCAACTCATTTCAATTGTGTAAGAAAAAAAAAAGTTTAAAAAATCTATTTCGGTTTTAAATGATCCATTAATTCAACTACGAAGCAATCATACTCACTTATTGAAAAATCAATCATTCTAACTCGAGGAGGAGGGGGAATTTTTATTGAAATTGTGGTCTTGATTGGCTTTAAAAATAATAAATTGATTACGACCTAAAGGTTGTAAAATGATAATGAACATGGTGCCCCGCTTCATCGAAGCTTTTTTTTAATGCTGGCTTTGATTCAAAATTTTTTTCAGTTTTCAAAAACCAGCTATTGTGTCTGGGCATAGAATTTACGTGCCGCCTATAAGATAATAATTATATTAGTTTATGGTGGATGCCCTAAGACCAATAGACTTTATCTGTCCTCCTAAATTCGGCAGTGAGTAAATTCAATATAATAATCCAGTCAAGGATGGAAAATGGTGCTAACATTGCATCAATATTTCTTTTTTAAATTTACCTATTTATATTGATCGTAAGGAGTCGTATCATCATACATATGATAGTATTTTTATTCAGATTAGAGGGAGGCTTGGTCATCTTCACAACAGATGCCCAATCCAATAGTCAACATAATAAACTTGTTTTTATGTTTTTACCTGGATTTTGCAGAAACCACAATCTGGATGTACGCAGATCAATTTAGGATTAATCTGAGACAAGCAAAACCTAAAATCCATTTCAAAAGCTACTCCCTGAGTATAGCTTCTGAAATTGCAATCATATATTAATTCAGTAAAAATCCAGTCCAAAATCTGATAAAACAAACAAGCAGTTTTGAAAATCCATTCAAAATTAGATTTATAAAATTGTAAATAAAACAAGATTTTCTGTTACAATCCACATCCAGATTATGTAAAATCCAGGTAAGAAAACAAACCTAGGTAATATGTCTAGCTCTTGAATTTTTCTTATCACAACAAGCAAAAAGATATCAAATAGGTAAAGGTATTCGATTCGAAAATATTCTTCAATAGAAATTATTAAGTATTCTCATGTTATGCATTGTTACACTTTACCTATGATAAATTGAATAAATTAAATTGTACCTTGAAATTGTGACTGACCACTCACTGACCTCACTAAGCCATCAATGAATATATCTAATTCAAAATAAAGTCACAAATAGACGGTATATAACTTGTATGGACAAAGCAAAAACTATGCCCTACCTTCAATAATTTCGCATGATATAAATACCAAGTATAAAAGTAGCCATACAAATAATTATATACAGGTACATACCAAAAAACATAGAAAAATTGGTAAACGTGCCGGTTCTACTCAGATAATCGGATGATGTCTTTATATCCAACATCATCTCTGAACTCGTAATTAAAATACGAATCGTTTTACAATAATGCGATAACTTCACATGCCCGAAAATAGCTCAGACAACTCGGCCACAAAACAACGCCACATTTTAGACGCGCAAATTAGTTAATTCTAGCACAAAAATATACAAAAAAATCCGAAAAAACAGATTTAACGTTTGCGAAAAAAAAAGGCATTTAACCAGCGCAACGAATATGTGTAGGTCGGTTCGGATTTCTTTATGAAAGTCGTCGCGGTGCTCGTGACGAATAGGCGGAGCTTAGTTAAAAATCAATGAGAGCCAATAGCATCACCGGCTTCGGTTACTGCGACAAATCACTATCTTTCTTCAACAACCCCTTATTTCCACCGGCATTTCCGCATTGGTTTTAAGGCACGAAATAAGCCAAGAGAGATAACTTTCTTCCTTGCGCTTCTTTGACGATTTAAAACGAACATATGTTCAGATACTAAGTACTAATACGTAGTTCTGGACGAGGTGGTGGTAAAAATGTATTTAGACCATTTTTTCTCTCCCCGTCTACTCTCCATTTTATAGGATACAAATTGTATCCGAGTGTTTGCCGTCTCGGTAATTAGTTCGCTAATTTATTATTTATTGATTATGACGCTTCGTTTTTCCTTTCTTTTTTATTCGCTCTTTTTTTTTTACTAACGCAAAAAAATTTAAAAGGGAAATTCATCAAGAATGAATATAATATAGCCCACATACATAAAATACTTTTGACGTGAGCTTAGGTAAAATTTCCGCCTAATTTTAGGTATAAACTTTACGACATGCGATGAATAAGCAAAGCTTTAGCTCTCATGTAATTTTAATAACGAACTCGCTTCCTTTATTTGACAACAACTTTCACGTATAAAAATGAGAAATATTACGTGATAAATTTTATAAATACAATTTTTTACAACTCTAATTTTCCTGTCGCTGAATATAAATTTTATATATATGTACCCTCAACACCAATATATCACCTTCTCGATTTGAATTAAATTTATCGCACAATAATGCCATTCTCCGACTCAGGAATTATTTATTCGTCAATTTGAAAGTCATTAACCGCCTATAAGTATGTATTAAGTAGATTTTTTCAAGTATTTAGCATTTTACTGGCTTACATGGGTAAGTATTCGAAAAATTAGTATATAAGATTTAAAAAATTATTGATTGATATTTTCTCTTGTTTTTTTTCATCTTCGTACTTTAATCAATATTCACTTTCTTCAGTTTTCTATACAGGGTGTCCGATGAGTGGTTTGCCAAAATGAGAAATTGGATACAATGTAGTATAACCTACAAAGAACTTCATGTACACGTAATGCCTAAGTTTGAAAATGAAGGAGTTACAAAGCTTTGAAAAATTGTTTTTTGCCACAAAATCGGTTGGCAACACTGCGTTCAGTTTTTTTCCGACATTGGCAGTGAATAGTACTTACTTAGAAAAAAATCAAAAAATCTAATTACATTGAGATGGCTAATTGACTATCTTTGAAATTATGGAGGAGTTCCGCAATACGAAATTCCAGTCAAAAATATTGCCTACTTCGAATTATTACGGTGCACTGATGATACATGAAAATTGCGAAATTCCGTCGAAACAATTCATGAAACAGGTGTAACTTTTTGAAAGTAACAAAAAATTTAATTTGAAAATTTTGCCTAACTTAGAAAATTAAGGTGCTACCAAGCCTTAAACTTCGAAAATACCAAATATTTCGTTTCGACTTTCGGAAAATGTCTTTTCAATATTTTTTTCCCCCATAATTTTCAAAACATTTTTTAGAAACAAATTTCTGAATTTTTATTCAAAACATTTCAACATAAGTATTTTGAGTAAGAGAATATTTGTAATTTTTTTATAAATTTTATGACAGGATTCATGAATTTTGTTTACAAAATTTTTTTAAATAAGTTCATTTTTGCAAAATATTTTTCAAGTGAATTTTTTATGCAAAAAAAAATTAAAACTTTTTTGTTCTAGAAGAATTTTATGGATGTAACGATTTCATTTTCAAAAATAGGCAAATTTTTTACATACCTAACCATTTTTATTCATTTCAAAATGTTGCACCCGTTTCATACATTGTGTTAAAGAAATATAAAAATTTTTGTAAATCACTGCCCCTTCAAAATCTAGATAGAAAACTAGTTTGCATCACGTTTTTCGTTGGTGATACTCATTTATATCCAAATTTAAAGTTTGACAGACCCCCTAGCTGGACACCCTGTATAATTTTCTGGACCAATTTCATTATTTTATTATCACCTTGAAGGTAATTTCATCAATCAGAAGAACCAGCTGGTTCTGCTGGTTACACAATAATTTACCGGAGAAAAATTCAACATTTTGTTCGACGAAAAATTTCAATGGAAAACCACACCGAAACCAAAAATCGTTGGTAATTTCGCCCAAAGAGAAATTTCTTGCACAACGAAATGAGAAACGGCTGCTCGCAAAGATAAGTGAAATGACGTCGGTAATAAAACATCTTTCAACAATAAAGAGGTTTCCATTAAACCGTTAAGACCAAATTCCGTTTCATACGTTGAAAATAATTTATTTGGAAAAAATGAGAAAGCATCAAAAAGTTAGAAAGAGAAACTATTTAGCGATGCGAACGTGGTAAGAGACAAGGCTCTTTGTATTCGTCTACGAAAATTATTGGCTAATGGCTTCTGTTTGAGTGGCCAGGGACGAATGAAATGGTTTGGAAGTTATTGCTTCGAATTTTGGTTCAATGCTTTCTTTCGTTCTTCTTTTATATTTTCGTTGAAGAGAAAAAATGAAGCACTTTCCTGAAGCCATTTTCACTTTAAATTACCCGTTTCGACTTTTTTCTTACGATTTATTCGCGTCTTTTAGCGCTGATTCGAGGTACTTTTTTTATTAATTACTATTACATTTAGCCGGTGAAATTGATAAATTTCAATCTGTCTGAATAATTAATGGAACAGGTAATCGAAAGAAATTCGAAATTTCGTTCGCCTCAAAAAAGGTTCATAAACTGGACGGAGTCTGACACACGTCTGCACAGCGACCATTATCGCATTACCGCCACGCTCGATCAATTGATTTCGATGAATCCTATTCAATGTTATTAAAACCAATTGTTGAAATGTGTCGTATGGTGAAGTGATCCCCTACCCTGCGCACCGTTATCTCAAGGGTTACAATACTTTTGAAATTCAAAAGGCAGACAGCAAACATACGTCATTAATGCTTTGTTTACGACACTGTATCATCTACCTATTCATTTCATCAGGCACCACGGGTAATCTATAACACGTGTCTGATATTTTCAACAATTTTACGCGCAAACAAAATGCTAATAGGTATGCGAACCTATCATTCTTCATTTTATTGAAATAAAATCTCAAATAACCAATTTCCAGTTCTCACAAAAAAATACGAAGATTTATTTGAAAATTTCATTTAGGTAGCATTTTTTTATCACTCAAATAATTGGAAAACCTATTTTATTCTGCAATTAATTTTCAAACGCTGAAGGTTTAAAGCCGAAATCAACGTAATTTAGCGATTTTACAAATGCCTATAAACAGAAGAAAAAAATCCAAGACCACTTGGTATACCAAATAGTTCGATTCCACACGATTAAAAAAAACAAAAATCACCATCAAAAAAATGTTTAGAAAAATCCCTCTCAAGAACAAAAGTTCGACAACAAAGTAATCTTCTCAGAATCAGAATTAAAATTTTGAGTAAAAAATGTTATTCTTGGATAAACAATGTTTTTGAAAAATAAAGAATTTTCAATTCTTTTTCAAAAGAAAATTTTCGCGGTAAAAAATATGCTCTCCAAAATACTTGAAAAAACTATCATCTTGAAAAATAAATTCTCAGAGAAAAAGTTATGATCTTGAAAAAATCATTTAAAAAAATTTCTAAGCTAAAAACAGTGTAGGTAGGTATAGGTACCGAGGCCTACTTACACTAGAACAAAAATCTTGAGAGAGAAATTCAATCAAAAAATAAAAATCATCCTCTCAAATTTTAAAAAAGTTTCCATTATCGTGTTTTATCGTCAATTTTTCTTCTCATTTTATAATTAGCACGTGTCAAAAAATCAAAGATCTCCACCCAAAAAAATTGTAGTTGAAAATAATTTTTCAATACAATGTTTTTTATAAAATGATTTTTATAACGAAATCTTTTCAGCAGTTTTCTAAATAAGTAATTTATTTGAAAATACTATAGACACTGGCCCTACCAGTGTCTATAGAAAATACAAAAAAAAACTTTGGAAAAACGAAATTTGTATAGGACTGGGACTCAATTCACCTGAAAGGCTCCAGATAGCTTCGAAAATAATCGCAATCGACTCCGAGGGTCGACTTCAGTACATAAATCGATTTTAAAAATTTAATCTAATTTACCATTTTTGCAAAAAAAATTGTTACCTCAATGGACTGTTTTCGTCACTTCAAAAATTCGGCAAAAATAAAAAAATCATTTTTTGCAGCTCAAAATTTTGTTCCGAGGTCAAGATGACATGCTCTTTCAGTGAGCCAAATTTCAGTTTAATCGGAGTTGACGAGTTGGCAACATTCCCTTGTCAGAAAAATAAATTTTGGAGAAGAAATTTTCGCGATAAAAAACTCAAAAGTCCTCATAGAAAAAAAAAACAAAAAGAATAATCCATTCAACAGAAAAATTATTTTAGAAAATTTTCAACAATTTCAATCACATTCTATCTTCAATTTTGTTTTTCATTTCACAATTTCTTACGCGTCAACAAACCAAAAATATCGCCTAAGTCACTTATAAGAAAAGAATATTCGAAAAATTGTCTCTAAAAAGTAAAGACCAAAATTTTATCAGCAAAATAATATTACGAGAATTTTTGAAAAAAAAATTTCGAGAGTAAAAAATTATGTTCAAATGAACCTTTTCTTAAGCAATCTTCTTGAAAAATAATAAATATCCATAAAACAAATTTTCACTGAAAAAAATCTTTCGAGAAAAGAATAAAAGAATTTTTAGGATAAAAAATCAAAAATTGTTTTTTTAAAGAAATCCGTTTAGAAAATAAATTCTCATAAATGAAACAATGACTACTAAACAATTCTTTCAAAAAATAATTGAAATTGAAAAAAAATTAAGTAAGTATGTGCATTATAAGTACTTTGAACAAAAAAAAAAAAAAAATCGAGAGAAAAATTCACTAAAAAAAAATTATATACCAGAGGATTTTTAACAATTCAATTGTATGTTATTATCATTTTATTTTTAATTTATAACTTCTTAGTTAGCCGTCAAAAAACCAAAGATATCACCCAAACAATTTTTAGACAAAAAAAATATTAGGAAAGTGCGAGTAAAAAACTATACTAAAACAGGCTCTCTAATGAAATCTCAGAAAAATGTACTTCTCTTCCCAAAATAAACTCTCATAAAATCACAATAAATTGGTATAAAAATTTTTAGTTTTCAAAAATTAATTAGATATTTGACGTTCTGTTCAAAAAAAATTTTATTTGTTCAATTTTCATTTAAAATGAATGACAGGATTAGTTGTCAAATGTGAAAAAAGCAGAGTTTTTAACCTAATTTTACTAAGAAGCAGGCCATTTTCAGTGTATCAGGAGGTTCGAGCAAAAAGCAAGAGTTTTGCAGGGAAAGCCGGACAAGAAATCCTTCTTGGAAAAATAAACTTCTTGAAAAATAATAAATTCAAATGAAAAAGAAATCTTTGAAAAAATTTTCAAGTAGGCATTAAAAAAAAGAAAAGAAAAGAAAAAAAACACCGAAAAAATCCTCTTTTAAGAGAAAAAATTTTCCAGCAAGACATTTTAGAAGAAACATTTACATGGTGAAAAATTCTATGAAATTATTTTGAACAAACAAACTTCTGATAGAATAAACTTTCAATTAAAAAATTAAAAAACAACAATCAAAAGAAAATTATCCCAAAAATAATTCGACTTGAAAAAGCACACAGGTAGGACCTTCCTGCAATTAGAAAGAAACCTTCAAAAAAAATCTACCAACAAAATAAATTTTTAGAGAAATGTAAATATATATTTTTTTTTTATTTGCACATTTCCCCTTTTCTTTTTTTCATTTTATGGAAAATAAACGAAATTTCACAGTAAAAAACGCTCAAAAATTCTCTTAGAAAAATCCTTTTGGAAAATAAATTTTCATAAAAAAATACCTACTACGAAAAAATATTTTCAAAAACCTTTCAATAAAAAAATAGCTGACATTTCATTCTGAAAAATTTCTTACTTACAATTTAAATAAAATTTTGTAAGAAAAAATTTTCAATTCCATAAAATAAGCTAATTCGGATTTTGAAGGTTCTGCTTGGCGAAATTAAATTTTAATAGCACCAGAAAATTAATCAGGGTAGCAATCGAAAAATTTCACTGAGCTCGAATGTAAATTAAAATTTGCTAGAAACACATTAAAAAAATTGTTTGAATTTTATACGTTGTTGTTAAGTAATCAACTCGCCAGAAGCTCAAATAATCCCTCAAAAATTGAAAATCCCCAGAAAAACGTATTTTTCACGCTCATAAAATGATTCAAAAACGAAATAAATTCCAGAGGTGACGGCTGCGGTACCTAATTCGCCGAATTAACACTTCCACTCAAATCTTCAGTAGGTATAGGTAAGTACCTATCTACGCGAAGAAAAAGATAAGCATAAAATAACCCTGGCATTTATAATTTGTTAATTTTAATTCTTCATTTGGCGTAGGTATCCGAGTTCATGAAATTTTGTTCGTTTATTCCGAGTTACTAATGAAAACCTCAAAATAGTTTTAATCAGAGAGGCGAATTCGTTAAAGTAGAAAATGTACAAAGCGCGGAGGAAATATGAGAACGCCTTATGCTGTTAACTTTTCAGGGAAAATTAAGCAATGTAGAAGGTACTTAGGCGGTTTTGCAGGAAAAGGATTCATACAACAAGAGATAGTAAATTTCAGAGTTCCGTCTTGTCTTCTCATCTTGCGTTGTATTTCCCTGCCGCAATCGATAAGTTGCTATGGTGACACTTCCGCCAGAGAAGCTCGCTTTAAACTTTTACCGAAAGCTTGAAAGCCGGGTGTCAGATAATATGAAGCTTTTCCGTGCAGAAGCCTCCGGTAGCCGCTGACAAGTCTCGATTAGCTTTTCATTTGCTGATAACCGAGCAACGATGGTGTTTCAACTGTTTCAACCATGTTACGTTTGCCTTTTCGCTCGTCGCTTCCTGTTCTCTTTTGCTGAACCATTTGATAACACGATGACGGTCTTGTACAAGTATCCGTTGACGAATATAATTTTCAAATTGTTTTGCGCCTTTATCTGACTTACGAGTCCGAAAATTTCGAATCGTTAGTACAAGTGATTAACTGCTTATTAACTTTATTGCCGTCGAGTAGGTTTGGGTGCCTGATTTATATCCTTTAACAATGTTTTTAGCTTTATCCTTACAATATAACATACAAGCATAAAACTGAAACCTCAACTGATCATCTTATTTAACTTTCCTTCGATACAGATTTGATATCGTTGAGGACAATCGAAAAGAAAAGGGGTAAAAAGAAGTAGTTTATGTTCGGACCATTAGAAATCACTTCGTTTTCTAATGATGAATGTACCAGTACTAGGTCTTTCAGAATAGTTCACCATCGAGTGTACATCTATTCTCCCTAAAAGTGTCCACTCCGGAAGGGATCATCTACGTTCAAGAAGTTACACGCTGAGTTCACGAGGGATAGAATGAGCCAAAGTTAGTTCAAGCACCCCGGTGCTTTAACGACCCTAACCTAACACAATGTCATTTCAAATCCTTCACCTGTCTCATACGAGCAGACAGTTCCTTGCAATGCAGTTTAGACCACCGCCAAAAGTTATACCTTAGAGGAAAAGAATAACGCGAAGTCGTTCACATTCAATATGAACAGGCCCATGGGTAGAAGCAATGATTTTCCTACTTCTAAATTATATGGGGTGCCCGTGGAGCAAGGGAGCTGTGATGCTAATTTTTTAATGAGTAACTCATCAATTTTTTTTGGGGGAAGTGGAAAATTTTTGCCTTCCAACCAAAATCAATCTCCCCCCCCCCCCCAATGAAGATAAATTACAGCGCAAAAATTAATTACATGTAATTTTTTTTTAAATCGCACTCAGTGCTTCTTTTGAACGAAATTTTTTAAATACGTAAAGTTATTTTGACTTGTTTAGACTATTTTATTATTTCCGACTTATGGGGGCATGAACTGGCCTGTTCAAGTGGATTTCCAGAAGGTCTGGACAAGAAAAAGTTGAAAAAATAATGACATTTCAGCTTGCCTTTTTTACAATAATTTTGCTTATTTTTACAATTTTTTTAAATTTTACTCATACATGAATTTTTTTAAATTTTTTTGCGAAGGTCCCCCCCCCGCCTCCCAAGACTGCCTGCGTACGCCACAGTTGGAAGGTTGCCATTTGCGGGGAGATTTGATTGAACACTACGTACGTATTAAAATTTTTCACGCTGAAAAAAAAAAATTTAAATGCAAATAATTTTTTCACGTTAATGCGTAAACTTGCTTATTGAAAGTTTTAATTACCAAAACATTCCTGATAAAATTTAAAAAAAAAAAAAAAAAAAAAAAAAAAAAAAAATTTCTTTGGGTAGTGGCCCCTCCCCCCTTCACCCCCGGAG
>FIZV01050943.1:0-31916 GCA_900050545.1 Trionymus perrisii | reverse complement strand
GATATTTTTTCGAAATGTTCATATTTTCATGTAGTATACTCATCAAAAAATATTCTTCAATTTTCGATATCTCGCACTCCAGTCTGAAGCAGTCCGACGGGTTTTGATTTTATATATAGAGAGAGAACACCTTGAGTTTTATTTCTTCTCAAACAAAATTTCAAGTTGAAAAAAGAAAAAAAAAACCTAAAATTTATAAAAGTTTAAAACTGAAGAATAAAATTTACCAAAAATTTTAATTTAGTAATTACTTTCGCGAATTTTTCAAACTACCTAATTTGAAAAAAATGAAACAAGCATAGACCAGAACTACGTACATACATAAAAAAATAACGAAACCGATAACGTACCTACTTAACCGCGACCATTTCAATATGCAGGAATTCGTTTCGTTTCGAAATCAAAATCAAAAAAATAACTTACCAGTGAGTTTCAAAACAGCATATAACGGCGACAAGGATGGTATTTTCATAAAATACGTTTTTTTAATTATCTTTCCGTCTTTTTCGAAATTCACGTATACTCTCAAGACTTCACTACTAACATTATTTCCATCTCCGACAGCATTTCGTTTTATCTTGTAGTCCACCAACTTAATATACTTCTCGTAATGTTCGGCTCGAAGGATGCTTTGAATGACACCGCCGTCAATGAAATCCATATTTACGGTAGCAAAAATCTGAAAAAAATAAACTGTAATGCTCGCGAAACAACGTCAAATAATGGAATGAAGCTTACTCTTATCGTTAGTTCAAAGTTTCAAACCTAGACTTGGGTGTTTTTCAAACGTTTCGAGTGAGATACTAACGTAGACACGTAGCCGGTAGCACGTAGGTATCTAATTAGCTACCTAATACCTATGTACACTATTAGTGATGAAATTCTGATAGCCTACTTGCTGATGATTTATGAAAAAATGTAGATGATCCAAGAGTCGAGTATAAAATTTTCAATTCAACGTAAATGCGTGCTCGTATTTTAAATAATCTAAAATGTAATTCTAGCGAGTTTTTTAATGCATAAGTTATTAATAAATATTACATACTGAATTACGCAAAGATGAGAAAATGCGGTTCCCTATTAAACTCTAGTCGTAAACCTTTTTTTTTTTGGTCTTCTGAAAAATTTCAAAATTTGTGACTTAACCTGTTAGGACCTGTGCCGATTCAATTGTAAATAGGTCAATTTTTTCAATTTTTTTCATCGAATTTTTTCACTCAATATCATTTTTGCAACAGTTTTTTTTTTTTAAAATTTTCTTCTAAACCTTATTTATTACATTCACTTAATTCATTTTCAATTCCAAATTTTCATCGAAACTTTTCATTTAAATTTCATTTAAAAAAATTTCAAAATCATTTCACTGTAAATTGTTTAAAAATTTTTCAACTAATGACTCATCAAAATTTCTCTAAAAATTGCTTGATAACATTTTTCCAAATTTTTCATTCAAATTACCATTTTTAACAACGTAATAAAATGTTTACCTACCTATGATAAAAAAATTAAAAAATAAATAAATTACGTACCTAAAAAGACACCTTGAAAATTTGTTTTGAAAAACTCAAGTTTTCATCAGAAGAAAAACTTGCAAAAAAATATTTACCTATTACTTTCAAAAATCAGAACAAATATTTACACCAATAAAGCGAATTTGCAATCGAGTTCGAGATTCTGTGTGATACAAAGGTCAGCAGTGGAGTAGAAAAATAACGCTTATAAAAGTAACGACGTTTCTACTTCTCATCAAGTGATCAATTACAAAATTTAAGTTAATCACAACTGTAACACTCTTGTTTTTTATTTTTTAGTAGCGGTAAATTTCCGGTCCTTTGAGAACAAAAAAGGTTATTAAAATCATGTTATTTTGGAAAATTTACGTTACATCACTGTTATCAGTTCATTTTCTCAATTAACTAATCGAACAGCTAAATATTGATTCTTGAAGAAAAACAATATATGAAAAAAAGACCCATAAGCAGTGACGCGAGTTCCAATTCACGCATACTGAGTTGATAAACGAAGATTACGAAATCAAGCAATCATAATGCAGGTACACTGACCCATTCATTCATCTACATTTAAACATAATATTGACGTTCTGACTTCAATCAACAAAAACGTAGCATATATAATAGAAATACGCATCGAAACTTAACTATTTATGAACGTGTGAATTGAACAGAACAATCAGAAAGCACCTATTAATGTTTTATTTTAATCAGGAAATGTGATTCCAATTTGACTTTTGAAATTTGGATACTTATTTTATGAAAAAAATACATATTAAACAAATCTACCTTGGCCGATACATAATAAGTAATAAATTATGCGGAGAAGACAGCAATTCAAATACTTCAACCATTCTTACGATCATTCAACACTCGATAACAAATCTGATATCATTTGATACAGACCGTAACAAAATTATCAAAAACCAAAATGTTGAAAATACTCACTTATTCAAAACTGAAACAATTTTTATAACGGCTTTCATTCCGATTAAATTACGAGCACAACTGACTATTAGATACCTAGTTATCTACCTACGTTGATTTCTTTAGCCAGAAGAATAACACGTCTCCGTACTCCGTAGTTCATCGTACAGCAATACCAGGTTTCAGATTTCTGTGATGAAATTATTTATACCTAGAAAAACAATTAGAACCGATGACAAAAGCAAATCAATTGTTGACAGGTTATCCATATTTTCAATAAGTCGATAAAATTACGAATAGGTTAAAAATAATTACCTGCAAAATAGCTGAAAACACAACACGTATCAGCATTAGATGATTCCGGTATCATATTTCTGATTCGACAAATTGTACTATTACATAATTAAGTACGTACTACTTACCTTCCTTTATTTTGGGTAGAATTCATTATCTAGATAGAAAAACTTGAGAAAAACGGGAGTCAACAAAATTAAAAATCACGGTAGAGATAACGCACCAACAAGCTACACATTCACAAACATGGCATGAATAAGGGACAAGTAAACAAAAGCGTATTACATAACATAATCGCTGAGTAAATAGTAATTCCGTAATTATTCTAATCGTTCTTCAAGTTTGAACAACAAATTATACAAATAAATACTTTCAGTTATTTGAAACTTTCAGTTCCGAATCGTTTAATTCAATTACGTGTATGAAAACGGGGGTCTATGTACTGTTTCTGCGAATAGAACTCAGGGATACTGGGATTGAAACTCTCGAATTCCAGCGGCGTTGATGCAATAATTGAGTTTCAATTAACCGTAAATACATATTAATGTCTTGGATACTCTTTGTTTGATGAATATAAAGATCGCCTCAATCGATCAAAATACGATGACATGAGTGAAGCATAACCCCACCATCAACGCTACAGCAGTGGCTACTGAATCACTGAACTCGTGTATAATGTATATACATATACCTACTACATACTAAATATTGTTCTCTCATTATCATATGAGGAAAGTAATTGACATAGACAGTAGACTAATTACTTTTACTCGAGTTAGGGAAATAATCTTGTTGGTCGGTATTAAATCAACAAGGCAACTTACGTATACACAGCGAAGAACTAAGAAGCGGTGAAAATTGAGCTGCTGGGTTTCATGAATCGTTATGAACGCGAAATCAGATGTAACAAAGCTAGTTAACTTGAAATAATTAAAATGTGAATAATATTAATAAGTAAAATTAATCCGCCACTAACATCACCATTTCGATGCCAAAACTAACCCCAAATACGCATCGTCATTCCACGTCATCTACCAACAAAATGGCGACCTAACTGGTAACACTGATACAGATTTCAAAAAATAAATAATGCTAAAAATTAGGGGTTGAAATGAAATGAAACGAAATAAAACCCAAAAATAATCATTTTTTAATTTTTTAAATTTATTTTACCTAAATAATATAATTTAAATTTAAAATTTAAATTTACTTAGGTACGTAACGTAACTACGTACAAAGTTATTTTCAACCGGGTGTTTGCAATTTTTTGTGAATCTGTGAATCTGAATCATGGTAACTGGTAACTTCATTATTTTAAAGGTGTAAAATAATTTTCGTTTTCACTTTTCGTCAACAACATTCTTCCAAAATGCAGAATTATTTTTTAAAAACTCAAAAAATCGCACATTCTCGTCTTGTAATGAGTATTGCTCATCGTCAGTAACTAATTAGGTATGTAGGGCACACCGTACATAATAACTATGTACTTATTACATAAATTATTCATCAAAATCAGTCTTTTCAATGATAACAAACAAATCAAAGATAAGGAAAAAACAGTCGATTTTATTTCTTCTACTAAACGAAATAAACACCGACTAAAAATTAGATTTTCCATTTTGAGATAAGTAATCTCTCAATTACCTACAAGTAACCTTTGACAGGAACGCTTTCTAGGAATTCGTACTCTGATTTTAACAAAGCGTCGTTTGTTTTAAACGTTCCATCTTTAATGTGTAAATAATTAATATCGGGTGAATCGACTGGTCTCCAAATTTGTTCTCCATCACCATTTGGATCGCTGAATAAAAAAAATGAAACACATTCGAGAGATGATCAATTTAAAAGAATACTTATACGTGAAATTGTATTTCGATTAAATACAGTGAAGTAGGTAATATGCAATGTATAGGTACCCTGTAGCTGCGAAGTTCGCCCATAACTTCACAATTTGTTTGGAAACCACCAAATCTATACCTTCGGTAACCGGCTTAATCACTTCTGACCAATTGTACATACTGATTAATTCATCTCCATGAATAACTCCTGTTGATTCGATAAAAAATAATTGCATAATTGAACATTAAAAGAAAATGCTTAACACTCAGTAGCAGTGTACAATTCAACGTAAATAGGTATATACGTA
The DNA here is from genome assembly GCA_900050545.1 of Trionymus perrisii. NCBI lineage: Eukaryota > Metazoa > Arthropoda > Insecta > Hemiptera > Pseudococcidae > Trionymus > Trionymus perrisii. The sequence goes on along the minus strand of FIZV01050943.1, from coordinate 27,038 downwards.
TGACGTACCCATATCTTCATCAACATTTCCATACATAGAAGCAAAACTTTCTTTATTTCGGTGGTTGTAATAATAAACGTAAGTTGGCGCTTTATATAACTTCAGTACTTCCTTAATCCCCGGTAAATAAATCATACAAGTAAACATCTGACGCAAATAAAGAAAAAATACCGAAATTACTTCGAGGCTGACCCTATTAAGAACATTATAAAATGAAAATTTCTCGCGATTTACTTTAGAAAAGGCGTGAACATTTTCACGAATGCTCGTATCTCCGAAATAATAATTTTTATAAATTTCAGTGAGTTGATCAACATGTTCGGAACATTCAGCATATTTTCCGTAGCGAAATATAATCGGCATGTATTTCTTGTAATTTTTGTCAAACTCTTCGATTACCGATAATTCGGGAGTAAAATAAGTAACTGAAATCAATTATTACCGATAAAAAGATCTACGTTAACACGTTATCTATTTTTAAAATAGCTAACTTTATCGACGCGTCGCTCAAAACTTACATATCGCTATCATTCCACCGTCATCTGAGTTCATTCCCATTATCCAAGGAATATCGCTCTTCCTTTGTAATAGTTTACGAGGTTCGTCGACTAGAAATGCCCCAGGTACTTTTTCATTTTCAATAACCGGACTCCAAGGAAGAATTGGTAGTAGATGACCCAGGTACTAAAAAAAATGCAGATAAAAATTAGGTAATTCTGGAAAATTTACGCGTTTTACGATAAAACAATCTTACGAAGAGTCTGGAATGATGTTTGATTAATTCTTCAGCTGGTAATTTTCTCAAACACTCTAATAAAGCTTGCGATGTAGTTATATTTTCTTCGTTGCATCCAACGAACGAAGCAAATTTCCAAGCATTTTGTCTAGATTTTTCAGGTCTTTCCAAATCAAGAGCATGACCACTTTGTGAAATTACTCGGTGAACTAAACCTGAAAATGACAAAATTATGAAACTTAAGTAACCTAAATACTTTGCAAACTGAGAATTACCGTTAAAACGTGCAAAGTTTGAAAAATATTGCGGGTAGGTGTAGCATAGAATTTATTCGTTCTAGTATTGTCTAGGTATTCTACCTATACTTCGATACATTAACCTAGATTACAAAAGCTACCTAATCAGCAAAAGGTAACGTCATTTACATCCGTAATAAGAAAGCTAATTCATCAATTAATTATAGTTTAATTGATGAGAAAATTACATATGTACCTTTAGCTAAAGGCGAGATCAAAATAAGTGATGCGCTGGCACCGCCGGAACTGCCTCCGAATACTGTTACTCTATTCTTATCACCACCGTACGCGTCGATGTATTTTTGCACCCATTGAAGAACAGCGATTGCGTCCTTCAAACCGTAGTTTCCAGGAATAACTTCGTCTTCAGTGCTTAAAAATCCTGCAACAAGAAAATTGAAACGATAATTTTTAATAAAATACAAAATAAGTTTTCTTCGAAGAATGGATAATTTCTTTCACTAACCCAAAACACCTAATCTATAATGAAAAGTAATTAAAACAACATCTTCATCCATGAAATATTGAGGACCGTATCTGCTAGGCAGTGCATTTCCGTACATGAAACGGCCTCCATAAATGAACACCATGACAGGTAACAATGAATTATTGCCGATCTATAATAATAATAATAATAATAATAATAATAATAAGCAATTAAGTACTAAGTAGGTTCCACAGGACCACAGGATCGTATCGAACTCTGATGAGTAAGTAGGTGTCTATGCCTAACGCAAGATTGTTTTCAGAAAATTACAAATGACGAATTCGACTGGAACAATTTTAATGCATCAATTGCCCCGCAATATAATTCTTTAATTCATATCTATGAAGAGACGAAGAATAATACGTACAACCCCGCAATAATTTTTTACTTTACCTAATTAATAATTTAATAGTGAAAGGAGAACTTCTTTATATTCTTCTTCAGTATCACGTAAATGACGAGAAGGTGAATAATATTTGAAGTAGGTAATATGATTGCGTTATATTACTTATCAGCTACTAGGTAGTTAGGTACCTAACTATAATTTGTTACCCGAGATAACTTTTATGGTACCACAGAAGATTTGTCTCTAGACGAATTATTTTCAAAAGAATTAACGTACATACAAACCTTTGGCGTGTATAAATTTAGATACAAGCAGTCTTCTTGGCCAACAATCTCATTGTCGTCCTCCAAGGACATACAGGGCGGTGGTAACTTGGTAGCATCTCTTACACCTTGCCACGGTTTTGCTAAAACTGGACTCTAGCATTGAATACAAAATCAATTATAAATTAATCGCGAGAAAAAATTAAGCTGCATAAGTATTTGCTAAATTACAACAGAAATTGAGTAACTTTTTTGCTGAAATGATAACAGAACATTGACCTTTATTATGTAACTAAGAATTTAGCTGATAAAAATAATCATACTTTTCACGAATGTTTAGTCTCAATTAGTGGGTTATTAACTTAAGTAGGTACCTATTTTTTCACTCCCGCCGGTTAATTTGACCTTATTTTTAAAAAAATTTAAATGGTTAATACAGACATCGTCCTAATTAAAACGAAAAAACCGTACCTAACAGTGCATATGAAGGGTAAATAATTTACACGATATAAGTACAAAATTAGTTTGGCTCTTAACATATTGAAATACATTGCTCTAGCGTTGTCAGTTTTCAACTTGCCCAGTCCTTAAGTCAGAAAATCGAAGGAAAGATAAAAACTGACAAAGCTAGAGCAATGTGTTTCAATATGCCAAGAGCCAAGCTGATTTTGGACTTATATCATTTAAATTATTTAGGTACCTTTTAAATTTTCGAAACAAATTTAATTAACTTATCTCCATTCTCATTCAGTAAAACTAACAAGATCATCTTTCTGCATTTGAAACATTTTTAACAATTGTTTCACTTAACCAATTGAATTTAATACTAAATATAATTTCTTTAAAATTATCCCTACTGGTTGCATTTTAATGATAAATTATTTTGCATCAAAATTCCTGCATGACTCAAAGTACCTACGGATATATATAATAGGCTGGTAAGTACAACACGGCACACAGCACTTTAATTTTCTTCGCATATTCATCAACTCATACCTACTTAAAGGTTTATTATTACATTGCCTCAATACTTTGACAAGATTTCAATTTAAAAAAAAAATTTAAAATAAAATATACTTAATATACACCTTATCACACATGTCGTACCTGAAAACGAAGTTCTCCCACCGGAGGTTCAGCGTAAGGAATTGAATAAAAAGCATGATATGGACGTCCATCACGACTCGACAAGATTTCGCCTTTGAGCACACCTTGTTTCGTCTCCAATATTATACAACTTACAAAATGTAAAAAAATTGAGAAAAAAATTAAACCAGCGAAAATATTCATTATGAAACTACCTGTAGCACTTCTAAAAGGAACTAAAATCTCTCGAGAGCTTCTCGCAATAAACTGATAACAAATTCACAATTTATCTCGTGGGTAAATACGTATCTATATCAAATGCATCTGATACCTGTAAAACCTGATTATGTATTGTGCGCACGCACAAGCCTGTGCCGCGCGTATAAATTTTCTTCACTAAACGTAAACGAATGTAGATGTAGATGTATTCATTCTATTCACTGTAACAAAATAATACTATCACTTGAACTCGATAGGTAAAGATATGTTAAGGTATAGTCAACATTCAGAATGATCAAATGATTTGGATAACTTTTACAATAAATTCGCTAAAATTGCTACGGGATTAAAGCTAGATATGGGTGGAGGGTGGCAATCGATTGAAATATTTTCTAAAAAATTTGGTAATTCTTTTAAAAACTGGTTTTTGTTTTGAGGTACCTACCGTTTTCAGCGGGTATAATTTGATTAAATTCATCGAATGATTTGGTCACTTGCCAGTTGCCACTTGCCACATATTGCTTCAACTTGCCGATTACCATACCACGAAGCAAAAAGAAAATCAAAATACTTATATTAGTTGAAATGGTTGAAATTAATATTATGCAATTCATCGATTAGATAAGTAAGGTGTGAAGAGAAATTTATGTAGATGACTTTAGGAGGAATTCAAATATCATTCGGTGGCGTAATATTAAAATTTGTCCATAAACCGAAGATTTGGAAAAAAAATACGAATTTACCATCTAGTAGGGTCTCAATTGCACAAAAAAAGACTTCCGCTCGATTGGTCGGTTAAAAGCAATTTGATGATTGATTATTGTTCTACACACTAGAACGAAAAAATTTAGCCCGTATGCCCTTTTTTCCCGCTCCCCCTCTTCCGAGGGTCCATCCCCCTTTTTTAAGAACCCGCCTATCTTTTTATCTATTGACTTTATGAAAAAAATTCCAAGACAAAAGTTGTTCCTTCACATCTCCTCTACAACTTTGGTTATTACCAAAATTTCATTTGGAGCAACCTTTGCGCTTCAAAAATCAAAAAGACTTATGCATGATTTTTGCTGTTTTTTCCCAAAAACCCCCAAAAAACACGTTTTTTCCGTTTTTCACGAAAACTATCGAAAATACGGCAAAATGGATAAGAAATTTGTTTTCAAAAAATACAGCTTTTTTATAATAATTGAAACAAAGTATTCACATCTTACCAAGGCATACTTTTTTCATTTTTTTTTTTCAATTTTAATTTATTTTTATGGTGAATTTTTTTCCAGTTTTTAATAATTTAAAAAAGGTTTTGTTTAGGTATTCTTCATTTCAAACGTCGCGTCGCTCGCTTTAAAAGTTACAAAATCGGAATTTTTCCTATTTTTTCCACCCACCATTCATTCCCTTGGTCATGTCTCACACAAAATTGGCTTATCATCTGCATCACCGAAGCCTATCGATGTGTATGTCTCTGCGAGTCTGGTATATAGAGGCCTAGTGATTCATTTTTATGCAATTTTATGAACTCGTCTTAGGTGGAAAATATGTTTTCAATTAGGTACGATTTAAAAAAAAAAATTGAGTACCTAAGTATATCTAAACCGGAAAATTAAGAAAAAAATCGACCAAAATCAGGCGAATGTGATGAAAATAATTAAGAGGCAGGAACATAGTTTGTACTTAATACCACAATGAATGATATAGGTATTTAATTTTATGAACTGTTTTTATTTGTTCCGTATAAAATTCAATTTCAACTCTTGAGCCACCGGGGCGTATTTTTCATTGGCATTATCTTTTGGTAAAAATCTTCTCATCATAGGAGTAATCAAGGACGGATTCATATCCTTTAAATCACTGCAACCTGTGCACAGGCTAACGAATAGGCCGACAACGACACCGAATATGCATCCGATCGGAGTGTAATACAAGAATGAGAATTTATACAGAAAGAATAGATCTTCTGAGGCAAATACGCCATGTGCGATTTCATGCAATCTGTAACAAAAGGTGCCAGAATAGTTGTAAATTGAAAATTAAATCGAGGTACATAGTTACAGGAAACATCATTCAATTTTACCCTGCAGTTGCTTGAGAATGAAGCATTGTCGAGGTGACATTGATTAAACATCCGCTAATATCTGTGGGTTTGCCTACGTACATTAATTCTTTACTTTTAAATGCCAATTGAGCTCCAATCACCATCCAACCGGTCACTAGTAAACTTACGATCATACCTGCCGCAGCTCCCTGTGAAAATAATTAATTTATATTAATATTACGGCCCAAATTCGTGTGTGTACTTAGGTACCTATTATTTATTCATTTATTTTTCGTAATCAGTGTTACCGTTCGATTAGCCCAAGGGAAAAAAATACCCAACACGAATGCGGAACATAAAGCTCCATTAGGAGCACTTGATAAAGTCAAGGACAACTGTAAAAAGAAAAAAAAAAGGTCGTGTTTAAACTTTTAAAACAATTATTGTACAACATACCTATTACCTACTCCGGATTTTCAGAAAACAAACCTGAACTATCGTCGATCCGAGTAATTCAATAACGTAAACCAATGAAACACAAATGCATCCGAAAAAGACAACAGTTACTTTCATTATGGAACTGGCAGTAGCATCGGGCACGTTTTTGGGTAAAAACAGTACGACGAAATCTTCATAAAATATACCAGCCAATGTATTCAATCCTGCTGACATTGTGCTCAATGCAGCGCTGATCAGGCCAGAAATGAACAATCCTGTTAGACCAGGAAAAGAAGCAGCAACATCTTGCACGTAATACGGTAGTAGTTTTCCTGAACTAGTCATGTTCTGTAGCGAACCAAAAATAAATAAAAATTCACTCGCAAAAGTAAGTGAACAAATACACAGCTGGTAGATATATATTATAAAGATACCTATCTAGTATCCAATTCAAAAATAATGTCGCACTAGATCTACAACCGATTTTACCGTAGGTAGATATTTACTATTTTTATTATCAATATAATAATAAACTCGGTATTACTTGCGATTTCATAGGATCACAGTGCGAGTATTTAGCGAACATTATCAGACCAACAAAACCGCTCAATAGCACTATCACAACGACTCCAACGCCGAACCATAATACCGATCTGGAAAAATCAAGATGAAGGAGATACATTGTGCGCACCAGCTATAGATGGCAACGAATTCAAGAAATTTACTTTTTGGCAGCTTTCATGGAAGGTAAAGCTACGAATCTTTGAGTCGAACCAGGATGAATTGTTAAACTAGCAACCCACAAAAAAGTGGTTCCCAAAATTGTACTGAAGAATGTAGCTCTCGAGTACAAATTCAAATCGAAACTGAGGCGTCAGATTAAATATTATTCAAACAGATTGTATAAATTATTGTAAAATTATAGCGTATGCATTATTTTTCTCACTCGAATAATTCAATCCTTCCTCCTTCATCGTTGATTTCGAAAACTTTCTGAATGCCACCCACATTTATTACACCTAAAACTATGACCACGATTACAGATCCAAGAGTGAATAAGCTTTGAATCGCGTCTGTCCACACGACTGCTTTTAAACCACCCTGTAAAGATTACAAGAGGACATTTTCAAGTCGTTTCCTACAAAAAAAAACCTAGAACGCTGTTGTATCTACTTACAATTGTTGTGTAAAAAATACATAGAAAACATATTACAGGAGTTATTAGATGGACTGATGTTCCGGTAACTGAAAAAAAAACTCATTTTAGTTTTAAATAATTTAAAATCAATAAGGTATACCTAAGTATTGATTAGTTTTGTTAATTGTTTGTAATTTTTTACCTTGGTGAAAAGCTAAAGCAGGTATGTAAATTACAATAGGCACGTACGCAATCTGAAAATAAATAAATAATTAGAATTGAATTACGACCTATTTACTTACATTTTTCGTTCTTTAAAATACTTACCAAACTAATTGAAAAAACAAACGAACCTAATAAACGTACAGTTTTTGAAAACCTCAGTTCCAAGTACTGAAAAAATGAATCGGTTAGAAAAGGAAACGTTTGCATAAAATTAGTTCAAAATAAACAACTTATTAAAAAATAAAATGACGCTATACCTAGTAATAAAAATCAGCTGTCATAGTACTTTTGTCACACCACTGCTATAAAAATAAATCTTCACGAAACTGTTTCATGAAAGATACAATTTTCACGCTTGTGGGTAATAGAAAAATGCTTGTCAAGTTGAGCTAATAATTTATAAGACTCACAAGACTTTTATCTATTCAGTGTGTAAACATTGAATAGGTAACTTACACTCATACAATGGGTAACGAAATTTAAATATAAATTTCGCATAAGTCAAAAATCATAATGAACGGATTGAGTAAAAAAAATTACCTCGTACAAGGAATTTAGTTGAAGTTCGAAAAAAACCGGTAAATAGAAGGTATTGGTGATGAAAACAATTAGGACAGTGCTGAAGCAAACGAGCAAATACTGAGTACCAAATTCATAAACTTCTGAAGGAACTCCAAGTAACGTGATACCAGAAATATGACTGCAATCATTTCATCAGTTAGGTACAAATTAGAGCTGACGATAATCAATTCGAATAGAAATCATGTTAGGAAAAATAATACCTACCTAGCTATTAAAGACATAGCGATAGGGAAAACATTCATATGTTTACCTCCCAACAGGTACTCGTTGACGGTATTTTGATTTCCTTTGATACATCCGTAATAAATTCCAATTAAAGCGGATAAACCTAATAAGGAGCCAAAAGTAGTATATTCGATCCAATTAAATTTTGCAGTCGCAGATAAAAATCCATTTTCGGTGGCATTATTAATATTAGATGGTAAAATGACTCCAGTTACGTTATTCATTACGAATGAGAAAAAAATAACAAAGAATGAATTCAGTACTGTTTAAAAGAGAACTCGATCTAAGAGTACAAACTTTTATATATTTTTCTAATAACCGAACGCAATCTTATCTTCTAAGATAAGCCAATTTATGTAGGTATTTCCATTGTCAAGCCATCTTAATTTCGTGCAGCAGGTAGTAGCTGCAAGGTTCAACTTTAACAAACTTCATAAGTACACAACGTTAATGCTTACGTTAGTAACACTACAAACGTCTACTTACTAGTTACTATGACGGATTTTTAATCCGTGTAGTGTGAAGACAGTGGAAACAATTAATGAGAATGGCTAAGGCTAATGAACCTTTGACAAACTTTGTTTCGTTTCGAATTGAATGTTTACATCCAACTTGGCGAAGATCCACAAAGAAGTAGTTTATTAGGGTTCAAAGTATTTCATACTTTATAATATCTGTCATGCGTCACCTTGCAGTTATTTTTGTTAATTGCTACAAAAAATTAAAAAATTGTTTTCACTTCACCAATCCGTGTGTTCTAATCTTATCTTTATCATTCTCAACAATCTCAAAACACTACCTATGATGATTTTGATGATAGTAGATTCAAAAATAATCGTAACAAAGTTGTAAAACAAGAAAATTACGGTAATTATTGGTAAAGTTACGTATTTCAGTTACGTCATTACTTACATTATCTATCCAGTATCCAGTTTATTTTTTATATCGTTGATATTGCGTTATCTTTTATCAATTTTCGTCAATTTCTTTTCATTTTTTTAAAAGTATTTTTGGAAGTTTTTCCCTAGAATGTCGCGAAATTTTATAAAATTTAGTATTATTTAATTGTTTAACGTGAGCTTTTGAAGCTTTAATTTCTATTTCTACTGCTGAAGCTCAGCTCAGTCTTTAATTTTCTTAGCTTCCTTGTTACCTACTCTGGGATCACTCCTCGGGTAACGCTGTGGTGTTATTCTTAAGACTTTGATATTTTAAATACTTTTCTTTAATTCTATAAACGGCAAAATACAATGGAGAAATTCGAAGTAATCGATAATTCTGAAAATGCCGAAGAGTTCATTAATAGTTCATTACTGACAAACGATGGCCATGGTTTTATTATACACAGAGACGACATAGACGGTACGTGGTTTGCTATAGGTTTTCATTTCATTAACACATATCTTCATTGATTCATTTAATTATATTATAGAGGAAATCTTGACCGGCGACACAAACGATGGAGAGAATTCTAATCACGAAGGTTCCGAAGATAAGTCAGAACAACCTTTGCGTGAGCAAGACAGATTTCTTCCCATCGCTAATATAGCAAAAATTATGAAAAGAGCCATTCCAGAAACTGGAAAGGTAATGAATTTTTGGATTTAAATTCGAATCACATAATAATTGACTCAACTGCGTTTTAGATTGCCAAAGATGCCCGAGAATGTGTACAAGAGTGTGTTTCTGAATTCATCAGTTTCATTACAAGTGAAGCCAGTGAGCGTTGTTTTCTAGAAAAACGTAAAACTATCAATGGCGAAGATATTTTATTTGCGATGACTGCGTTAGGTTTTGATAACTACGTAGAACCATTGAAAATTTATTTACAAAAGTACAGAGAGGTGAGTTATACCATTTGAAAATATTATAATTATTTACCGAAATTCGAAAAGTAATTTTTTTTTAAACTTTATTGTGTTTTTTAAACGACGTTTTTAATGTTATACGTAAATTTCCAGACCACTAAAGGAGATAAGTCATTAAATCACATGTTCGAAGAAGTTACGGAGGATGTGTTTCGTAAGTACTTGTAACATATATTTTTGCATCTCAATTTAAATAATATGATCTATCAATTTCAATTTTATTTAAACAGCAAATCAAAATTCAAACGATGCGCTATCTGACTCCAATGCAAGCCAAACAGAAAATTCAGTCATTTATGCATATTCTGATCAAATGCAGCATTTCAATTTAGTTTAATTTTTCGCAGGTCAAGATGAAGCTTCTGTTTTAGATTCAGGTGCTGGAGCGCCTATGCAATTATAAATGAGATTCTCAACGGTTTATTTCTGAAAGTAAATCCTCCTGTTGGATTTTTTGTATTATATCATATTAGTAAGTTGTATAAAAAAATGTGTTCCTGATGATATTGATTGTACTTATGAAATATTATCTATCTGTAGATTTTTTTAGCATTAAATTATTCACCAATTTTAGTGTGGCTCCACTCAAACTATTCATTACCTAAAGAAAGAGTTTTCTTATTAAAAAAGAACACCTATATTTCGTACTAATAAAATAACGAGAGTAGAATAACCATTAACACCATTAAAGCAAATATTTTTTTGTAGTTTCAACTATAGTTTCTGGTTCGGCCATTGCACCCATTCCAACATCTTTACACATTAATATTTTCGCAATACATGGAATCTCGATGTAACCCCAAGATGTTAGTTGTGAAATCTGTGATGCCGTAAGAGGATGGTCCCACATTCTCGTATTCATAGCAGGACAAAACAGTAACGGTTTGCTCAAATCCCAAGCTCGTATCGTTGATGTTAATAAATTATCACAAAGACCCTAAAAATTGAAACAGTAATTAAGTGAAATAAAATAATTGTTAATGGAAAAACCGGTGGTTTGTGTTTACATACATGCGCTATTTTAGCCAGGGTATTGGCATCTAATGGAGCTATTAATAGGACATCAGCCCATTTGCTTAGCTCAATATGCACCACAGGATCACCACGTTGCTGCCAAGCAGTCCATTCGTCTTCATCTTGAAATAATTCGACTCCAGTATCGAGGACAGCTTTAGGATCGCAAAAATGAGCGGCGTGTTTTGTAAAAATCGCTCTAATTTCCACGTTACTGACGGTACGCAATAATTGAATAATGTTAATGGCTTTGATGGTAGCAACGCTACCTGTACAACATAATAATATTTTTTTCTTCGAATCCATTCTTAAAATTAGGCGAAATTATTGATTACTCGGCTGTTTTTTTTTCTTCGAAACCTAGGTACGACCATTCTTCTTTGGCCATCAAGTTATTTTCCATTCTACACGCGAGATATTCTTTTGCTTCTGTTCGGCACTTGGAATTATCTTGTTTGTTATCAGTCAAACAAACCATATAATCTAGCATAAGTTTTCTACATACGTTATCGTGATCTAAAGGGAAACTTCCGCGGTCAGGGGCTGTCGGTCGGAAGATTTTTTTATTCAAAAAAGTACCAGACATAATACAAAAAACTCGAAAAATTAACGAAAGGTTGCAGCAAAATTTCGAATTTTTCAAAAACTTTGAACTTTTTAATAAAAAACACTTTTTTTTGTGTTGTGTTTGGCTTGTGACTGTGAGACGGGTTCTTTTCAAAAACTATTCTGAACAAATTCGTGGGACTTTTTTATGAGGCGGTCTGTTGAGGAGGTGGAAATAAAACGAAATAGGTACTTGAGTGATAACTGGTGATAACGGAAACTTTAAATTAATATTATATGTATTTTTAAAGAATCTTTGCCTTAATAGTTAATAGTTAAATTTATTCATATTTATTGCGTATTGTTTTTGCATTGGGTAAGTCCAACTCAGTCCAACTACAACTAATACTCGTTCTCTTCGTTCTAAATGTCTACTTCTCATTCAATTAAGCATGTTGAAATTTTCAACTTTCAGGACACGTTTTGAAAGGATATTCGGTCTCACCATGAAAATCGGATGAAATGTCAAGGCATAGTCGATTTTACGAAGGGTGCGGGCGTGAAGGTCCTATTCGCTGTATTTTCGTGTGCGAATTCCATCACACGTATGGTCCAACAGTAATCTGCCAAGTACCTGAAGATTACATATCGAAAGATGATTTTGAACCTGTCAACGTTTACATCATTCCCAAAACACAACTCTTTCGTAATATTATGACCATGTAGGTAAAATCTAAATTTGTGTTTCATTTCCCGATAAATTTTAATTTTTGATGTGGTTGATGTGTCCTTTTTTAGTACCGTTTATGGCTTCAAAATCTTAGGTTATCCCGTCGGAATTGAGGATAAAGATTATGCTCGAAATGCGTACTATTTCAATCTATGCTTCGTATTCGATAATTGGGCTCGGAGTGTTCATTATGAACCTGTGATAAAAAAATTGACTGAATATTTGGTAAATTGCATATGTAATTCATGTACAATTTTCGTATCTGTATTATTTATAAGACCACAATGAAAATAACAGAATGTATGATCTAGGTGGCTATGGAAACAGATAAAAAATTTATATCGCAAATAGCCAATTCGCAGGTGCATAAGTTATCAATGGTAAACATGCTGACTCAAGTTATGAATGATTTAAACACGCAGAAAATGTCTATACTGGCAGGACTTGCAGGTGCTTACTTCATTATTACTGGTTGAATTTCATGCTATTGATGATCGAAGATCGAAGACGATAATTGAACTTTTTTTGCTTCATAGGTTCTAGCGTTACCACTCATTTGAAAGTGACTCAGTTACTATGTGATCCGCCTTTGGTACTCGACTACGAAGTACCTGTTTTACTCGAGTCTAATGACGTTTTGCAGTCTGAACAATGGGATCTTACTACTAATCAAGTAAATCATTTATATTACTGAAAATCAATCTAAAATAGCTCACTCAAGTACATACATGTATTACGAGTGTTTTTTTTTTTTTTTAAAGATTTTACCATACATAAACGGAGTGAATCACGTTAACAAAATATCTGCTATTGCCGACGTTGATAATAATTTAGTAAAATCATGTTTACAAAATCTTGTGTAAGTTATCGCATATTTACTGGGGATAATTTATCTACGATATACGTGTAGTTAATTTTTAAAAATTTTGGCAGATATTATGGCATAGTGAGTATGATACCAATATTTCAATACAGCAATATCTATGCGACTACGTCTAAATTAAGAAAATTGGCCACTGAACGGAAATTACAAGATGAATGTCTCACAGCGGTAGCTAGGGGTACGTAAAACGAATAATAATTTATATTGAAAGGTTCTGTACTTCAATCTTATTTTTGATTCGTTTCTAGGAAAACTCGTTCCTCAATTTAGAGACGTCTTCAATGTGTATGCAAATATGAGACATGGAATAACTATAAAAAATCTCTGCGCTCGATTTAATTTCGTAGATTTACATATAGATGAGCGAAATTTAGTTCAGTTTGGTATCTTGGAAGGAGTAATTCGTCGAATTTATAAAGTAAATGGGAGAATTTCCTGTACTACTGTATTATAGTTGGTTAGCTATTGATTTTGAATAATTATGTGCCTCCAGTATCCAATTTTATTGGACCCTACGTTACATGGAGACATTCCACATTCTCAGTACTTCACGGGAGAGTACTCGATGGATCAGATTTGCTGTCATACTGGATTAACATATCAACAACTCGAAGACCAAATTCAAAATTACCAAAACGTTGTATTGATATGTAAATGAAGATTTTTTTTGCAACTATCTTGAGAGAGAGTGTCGAACAAATAAAGACTGATAAATAGAAACTACTAAAATCTACAGATGAGTACATCACATGATGAAAAAAATGATGTTATAAATTATTGTAATATTTTCATGAAATTATTGCATTTAATTTTTAAATAGAGTAAATTTATTATTTCTTTCTAGAAAATTATTTCCATTTTGTTGTTCAAATTTTTACCATTTTTAAAAATTATGTACTTGTTGATTCATTTAATAAATATTTTTATTTACAAAACGATTCACTTTTTTTATATCACAAAAGTAAATAACAAAATAAATGCACAACAATAAAAACAAATCAAACACTTACATTTTTATCTAAGTAAAATTGCAAAAGATATCAGAAAGCACGAATTCATCACATTACACGTCATAAAAATAGGCAGCCAGAGGGTAACGAATGCTGAACGCAATAACGCTGCAGATTACCTATAAAATGAAACAGTAGATAAATCGTGAGATAAATTTTTTCTTCAAAATTATCTCGTAAAAATCACGAGTTTAGTACCTGAAGAATTAATAATCTAATGGTTAAAGTTTCTTCGTACGTTGGACCAAAAATCAGTAACATTAAGTTGATCAAGGTGAAATTATTACACGTGATATGATCGCCTTTTCTTTTAATTACTTTGATTAAGTGAAGTCGGTGAAATAATTCGAAGAATACTCTCCCCAGATGAGGTATTTCATTTAGAGAGAATTCCACTTGACTCATTTCTAATCTGCCATCGTTAGATAAACTACAAAACAAGCAATGTTAATATGATGAGAATTTGGTCATAAAACAGGCACCAAGTTACGTACTGTGGTAATCGATGCCGTGGACATGGTATAAAATGGAACAACTGTGGCAGTGAGTACAGAAAATTGAAGATCTGTGGTATAAAAAATAACAACAATGTTTTACTGAAGTGGCCCAGTATACCAACGACAGCAAATAACATGCCAGCGAAATAGCAAAACGTATCTCCGATAAATATACGAGCTGGACACCTGTGTCAATAAAAAAATTGATCTGATTATAAATTTAAAAAAAAATCTAGAGCAGAAATTTGTCGAAACTTACCAATTATACTTCAATAAAGGTATCGAAACCGCTAAAAATGGTACGATATAATATAATGACAATAAATGTGAATGAGAAAAGGAATTTGTCAGCTCAATCACATTCAAAATTAAAACAGAGAAAGCGATTACAACACTTTGACCAACTTCCAGTCCATTGACACCAGCCAGAATATTTATAGCGTTTGTACAAAACACAGCCAACATCGCCATATATACATAATAGAACACTCCTGTAACATTAATGAATATTTCAATAGAGATATCGTAACTGTATTCAAGAAAGTTCGAAGCAATAACCACCTAAATTTACTGTTGAGCCAAGAATATGACGGAACTGTTTGGGTAACAGTACCGTAGTAGAATTGAAATTAATATAATAAACGACCAATAAAGGAAGTGAAGCTAGAACTGGCAAGAATAGTTTATGCCTCCACCTTAAATCGAATACATCGTCAGCAAATCCAAGAAGTAACATACAACAGATCGACAGTAAAGATGCCAACATCTCCACAAACTGAAACGAGCAAATATGAAATTAAAGTGATCGTGTGATTTTTATATAAATTATCAAATGGTTCATGCGGTCCATACTTCA
Source organism: Trionymus perrisii (assembly GCA_900050545.1). Lineage (NCBI taxonomy): Eukaryota > Metazoa > Arthropoda > Insecta > Hemiptera > Pseudococcidae > Trionymus > Trionymus perrisii. The sequence goes on along the minus strand of FIZV01050943.1, from coordinate 11,564 downwards.
TTATGAGAAAAATTTTCTGGTTGCGTGATTAGTTGACCAAATGGAATTAACATGAATAGGAAACAATTTATCAAAAACATACAGCCAGCCACGACGCCGAAAGACTCCGGTCTGAAAAGAAAAGTTACGATAATTAAACATTTAATAAAGCTGATGAGTGTAATCGTTCTATAAATAAGAAAAACTTACATTTTTGGTTTACTTTTTTTGTTCATATCGATACCAAACCGCTTTGCTTGGATGAATTTATCGATGAGCGAAGGGATCATTTTCATAGTGAGGTATCCCATCGTCAAACTAAAAATAATATTGATTAAAAGAGAAAAATTTAACAAATTTGTCAACATCTTGATGATTTGAAGAAGAAACTTGTTAATTTTGACAATTCACTCCAGAAACTAGGCGTTTAGTATTTTAAATGCAATTTTTTCCTTCATTTTGATCAAATCTATTCCTTCTGTACAGATGAATTTTGAATTTTTGTTCTGTTATCAGTTACTTTTCATCATCAAATAATAAAAAAAATATAAATTTTTTCGCTGGATGGTGTCAAATTCTGTATACATGATAACTCCCCCTACCCCTTTCTTCTCATCGTATTTTTTTATCCATCCAGTTTTTAGTTCAACTTTATGCGTCATTCTCATTTGTGTGATTTTTCAAAAAAATAGAAATTGAATTGAATTTTGAATTTTTGACTGCTTTGTTTTTCAATATTTTATGTTCTTCTGAAATTTAAAACTTTCCATTGTAACAAGATGGAAGAAAAGGACATCATACCTGTAGATGAAGCTGACACTGAGAAGGTATTGTATCTGTACCATGTACCTGTACTACTATATAATTATCATTTCCCAGCCAATATTCATGGGCAATTTTTTTTTTGTTGAATTTTTCTTCTATCAATAGTTGCAGGAATTGAATGAGATCGAAGGATTAACAGTTTGCGATCAAAATGTAGTCGAAAGAGAAATTCTTCGTCATATGAACGAAGCTTGTAGAGATGAAGCAGAAGAAGGAGAGTTATCCGACGAAGAAAAGGAACCTCTGAAAAGCGAAAAGGTACCCATGATATTCGCTAATGACACAATCAACGAGACAGAAACCGAACGCAAAGTCAGATTGGGCGAAATGACACCATTCGGAAGTGTTCTTCAGACTAATTCAAACAACCTGAGGTACCTTTGTGATGACCACAACTGCAAGCTAATTAAAGTTTCGCTGTTAAAAATATGTCCTTTTTTGTACAGTTCTTCGGATAAAAATTCATCGGTTATGAGGTATCTAAGGCAACAAGAAGAATTACAAAATAAATTCAAAAACGAGAAGAAAACGCATGTTAAGCAAACGCATCAAAAACAGGTGATTCGATTACCTAAAAAACGTCGGAAAAAAATCAAACTGGGCACTGAAACAGTTGAACAATGTTCTCTCAAAAGTGGGCCTCTCTTATCTGAAAAGATGACTGTAGATTTTGAAGAAGCTTCTGGGAGTGAATATTGCCCTACCGATGACGACGATTATTCTTCCGAAAATGGTATAAATAAATTATTCGTCCTTTGTCGATTGCAATTTCCCTTTTGATAACTTTCCATTTTTTTCTGTTACAGACCATGAACCAAAAAAAGGAACTCGTCGAGGAAGGAAACGAAAAGAAGTTTTTAAAATTTCCGGTGATGAAATGAGCGAAGATTCGGATACAATGCACGGTTCCACTCGAAAACACATCGTTCATAAAGGTAAATCATAGTTGACTATTCGATTGAATGCTCGAAGTAATATTGATATTGCTTATTTTAGTCGCAAAAGAGCTAGACGACGGTGACGAGATTGAATTTGAAACTCGAGTGAGCGCATACGAAAAATCATTCGACACAACAGAAATGTTGTTTTACGAATTGGAGAACAGTTATTTTAAAATACCTCTTCAAACTTGGTCCAAGTTATACAAGTAAGTTGACTTGTGTTCAAATCTTTACAGCTCGAGGATATTTTTTCATTTAATAGTAATTTCCAGTTATCAAAAAGTAGGGGTTCAATGGTTATGGGAGTTGCATCAACAGGAAGTTGGTGGAATTCTGGGTGATGAGATGGGTCTTGGAAAAACCATTCAAGTGATATCGTTCCTATCCGGAATATACTACAGTAAATTAAGAAATAAACATTTACCTTACCGCGGGTTGGGCCCATCTATGATAATTTGTCCCGCAACTCTTATGCATCAATGGGTCAAAGAATTTCATCAATGGCTCCCTCCTGTTAGAATCGCTGTTCTGCACGCTTCTGGATCTTATTCAGGTACTCTTTCGTAGTTTTGATTTTATTCCAAGGTTTCCTATTTACGACTTCAAAGTTTTTCAACCAGGTCAACGGAAAAAATTGATCAGAGAGATTTTCAAATCGCGTGGTATAGTGGTCACTTCCTACGTCAGTATGGTTCAGTACAGTGAGGAAATTCTGCGATATGATTGGCATTATGTGATATTAGACGAAGGTCATAAGATTCGTAACCCTGATGCTAAGGTATGAATTTTCATTTCGACTCTGTCTCAATCGAATTCTAATTGATTGTTTTTCATTTTTTTGCCTAGATTACATTAACGGTAAAACAATTGAAAACACCGCATCGCTTGATCTTATCTGGATCCCCTTTGCAGAATAATCTTGAAGAACTATGGTCTCTGTTCGATTTCATATTTCCTGGAAAATTAGGTTCTTTGCCACTGTTTCAGTCGCAATTCGCTGTTCCTATTACTCATGGCGGTTACGCCAATGCTTCCGATGTTGAAGTACGTCAAAATAATTCATTCCATATTCCAATTTAATAACATTTTTCGATTAACTTGTGTAAATTTTATAGGTAACTATTGCGTACAAATGTGCTACAGTTTTAAAAGAACTTATATCACCGTATCTGCTAAGACGAGCCAAAATGGATGTCAAATCTCATATTGATCTTCCAGAAAAAAATGAACAAGTGTTGTTTTGTCAATTAACCGAAGAACAAAGGACATTATACCGATCTTATTTGGATTCTGGAGAAGTTAATAGAATTTTAGAGGGGCAAGCGCAGATATTCGTGGGATTAATAAATTTACGAAAAATTTGTAATCATCCTGATTTATACAGCGGTGGTCCTAAGTTACTCGTTGGTGTAAGTTTTTATAATTTTTAGTCTAATTAAAGGTACAGTAAGAGAAAAGATTTAATATTGTATGGTACTCACAGCAAAAGGAGGACCATTTACCGGAAGAAGAACGCTACGGGCATTGGAAAAAATCTGGCAAAATGATAGTTTTAGAGACGTTGTTAAAAATATGGCATAAACAATGTCGCAAAGTTCTACTTTTTTCACAGAGCAAAAAAGTCTGTATAAAAACCATTGCGAAAATATTTTCCAATAATTATTTCTCAATTGTTACATTTTTTCCCCTCCCAACAGATGCTCGAAATTTTAGAACTATTCCTTATATCGTGTAATTATTCTTTTTTGAAAATGGATGGAACTACTGGTATCGCATCTCGACAGCCTTTAATTACAAAATTTAACACGGTAAAGAGTATTTGATTAACTCATTCCAAAATGAATTTTTTTAATTATTTAATGAGATATGAAATTTTTAGGATCCAGGATACTTTATTATGCTTCTGACAACAAAAGTTGGTGGTTTAGGGGTCAATTTGACAGGAGCCAATCGTGTTATCATTTTTGATCCAGACTGGAATCCAGCCACCGATACTCAGGCTCGTGAAAGAGCTTGGAGAATAGGTCAAAAACAAGATGTAACTATTTATCGATTTATCACCGTGGGAACCATTGAAGAAAAGGTACTAATTTGGGTTATATTCCTCGTGCTTTGTTATAGACTCTGAAATTTCCTTTTTATTTTATCGTTTAGATATACCATAGACAAATTTTCAAACAATTTTTAACCAATAAAGTGTTGAAAGATCCTAAACAGAGAAGATTTTTCAAGTCGAACGATTTATTTGAACTTTTCACTTTGAAAGAATCGAATCAAGAAGGCTCAACTGAGACTGGTGCTATTTTTGCTGGAACCGGATCAGAAGTACGTTCAGAATCGAAACTGAAAATACTAAATACCGATTTAAATGTAATTCTTTTCAATAGATAAATTTGAATCGTTTAAATGTGAAGAAGAAAAAATCCAAAAAGGAGTCGATGCCTGAGATACATTTCTCTAAAAGTAAAATAGAACAGATGAAATTAATTGCTCAACGTTTAAGCCAAAAAGTAGTCCAACAAGCTGCCGCTTCTAAACAAATAAATGACGGTGTTAACGTGGATAAAACACAACTTTCTTCTCAATCGTTAACATCAGCTCCGCAACAACTTGAACCATGTGGAGATGAAAATGCTACCAAAAAAATTCCTGAATCCGAACATAAAGACATCAACGAGAGTATTGCGAGTGATAAAAGTCGTTTGGAAGCTGAAGAACTGAACGAATCGAAGAAAAAAAAGAATAAACGTAAGAAACATTTGTTCGAAGGCGAATACGTACCTTACCTTGTTAAGTCAAAAACTGCTAAACACCAAGAAACAGAAGAAAATGAAGTTAAAACGGAAGATGACGAATATGTTTTGAAAAAATTATTCACAAAATCGGGTAAGTTTTGTAATAGTAATAATATTTTTTAAAAAGCATTCATTTTAATTTTAATTTACATTTTTCAGGTATTTGTTCCGCTCTTCAACATGACACAATAATGGAAGGAGGTCCACCGGATTTCGCTTTGGTTGAAAAAGAAGCAGAAAAAATCGCTCAAGAAGCTATTGATGAATTAAAAAGAAGTCAAGAAACGTGTTTTTCAGCTCGAACTGGAATACCAAACTGGACTGGTAAACATGGCAAGTAAGTATTTCAGAAGTTGAACTTGACGATTGAATGTGATCATTTTTCAACCTTCTATCCTATTTTTTGCAGAAAACAATCCGAAAGTAAAATATTTTCGTCGAACGATATTTTGGATAAAATTAAAAAAAGGAACGGTACTGTTGCTGCGACTAAATCTGAAGCTCAGGTTTTACTCGATTTAAAAAATTATCTAGAGAGTATGGGTGGTACAGCGAGCACTGATGCTTTGATTAAGAATTTCCAGCCCCTCTTGCCCGTCAGCATGACGCCTTTATTTAAATGTTTACTCAATAAAGTATGCACTTTTTATAGAGCACCGGATGATAAAGGATATTGGAGTTTGAAATCGGATTTGTAATTAGTGATTTGTTTTTCGTGAAAGCAAGATATTGTGTGGAAGTTTTGTATATTTTTTATATATGTAGATTGTATTTCATTTACATAAGTATGTAATTTCCTATTCAAAGATGATGGAAATTCCTGATCAAGTTGGTTGATTTGTTCCGAGGGTTGTTATGTTTTTAAACTTCTCATTTTCATTACCTCATAATGTGATTCCTTTTGTTTTATTTTATATTTTGTATTTGTATCATTTTTGTATTCGTTAAAATTGAAATAAAACGGTTTTGATTTTAAAAATGTACTTGAGCTTATTTTTTATTTTTAAGTAATTTCCTATTTTCATTGATATCACTTACGGCACTGTTCTCTGACCATTAAAAAAAGATAGGTACCTAATTAAAGATTAACTTAACGATAATTTTTGACCTCTCCTTTAACTATTTTTCAATTCACTACATATTTCAGTAGTTCAAAGGGAATTGAAGAGTGGTGGTGGTAGGGTGATGGAAGTCCACGCATGATTCTTCGTATGAGTATGAGAGGGAATTTATTGATAAAAATTTAGTATTGCTTCTTTATCACTCGTTGCAGGTAGGTCATGTCATATCATCGCAATTAATTTAATTGCAAAACTGTTGTAGGTGAGTTGTTTCAGTCTCGTCTCCTAGTAAAGGTAAATGAAATGTTTAAAAATGCGATATAGTTGACTCATATCGTAAATTACTCTGAATTCTTGATGTCATCGTGTATGGTATACTCATTACGTAACCATTTTGAATATTAATAATTTAACGCTACTCATTCATTTATAGTACTGCTGGATTGAAGATGTGTTAGTGCTTCGTGATTCGAGCTTGAGTTCTGATCGAGGTTAGTCAATCTTTTCTTGTTTGTTTATTTTTTTTGATTACGAATGTAGTACATATTATTTTACATTTACAGTTTCATAAGTCGAATTCTAGACCTACACCAGTGTACTCGTAATTTTCGTTACAAAAATGAAAGAAGATGTTCTGACTATTTGGAAGAACGCAGACGCTGTATGCTTCGATGTGGACTCGACAGTCATTCAAAACGAAGCTATCGACGAATTGGCCGCATTCTGCGGTAAATCGGACGAAATAAAAGCTCTGTAAGTGACCACGATTTAAAATCTTTCTCAAATTATCTCACCTCATTCGTATATATTCTCCAGGACAAAATCAGCCATGTCCGGTAAAGTAGAATTCAGCGAATCTTTATCCAGAAGATTGAGTATAATTTCACCTACAATAACTCAAATGCGTGATTTTATCAAAATTCACCCTGTTCAACTTACCAAGAATGTAAAGTAAGGGGCGTTTCCTCATTTATAAATAATTTTTATTTGTTGCGATGGTTATATTTAGTTTACAATTTATAGAGAATTGATTGAAAAACTACACCGCAAAAGTATACCTGTATACTTGGTATCTGGTGGTTTTCGTGGAGTAATCGGACCAATAGCCATTGAATTAAATGTACCGTTACAGAATATATATGCGAATAAACTCAAGTTTTTTTTCAATGGTAAGTGATAAAGACCTGATAAAGAGTTGAATTTCAATGTTGAACTGACCATTAAATTGATACTTGATACGGTGTGATTCAATTTCAGGAGATTATGCCGGATTCGATGAAAGTGAGCCTACCTCGAAAAGTGGAGGGAAAGCCCAAGTTATCGAACAACTTAAAAAGAAACACGGATATAATAAGGTGATCATGATTGGCGATGGTATAACTGATGCTGAAGCTTGCCCACCTGCTGATTTATTTATCGGTGAATTATTTTTTTAAGGACTTTCTAAAACGAAATAGTTTGCTTCTTTGACACAATTAACCTGGTTTTTCTTTTATCGAGCAGGATTTGGTGGTAATGTAGTTAGAGAGGAAGTTAAAGCTAGAGCTGACTGGTACGTTACAGATTTCCAAGAATTGATCGACGCTTTATGATTCGGTAATTTGATACTTCAGACTTATGATATCTACAGCTGATAAAAATGTAAGATATTAAATGCATGTATCTAAACCTATACATGCGTTCACATTTTCAGAATATTCTAGTCTTGAGTTGCATTTGGTACGCTGTAACACTGATGATGACTAACGTATAAATAGGTAATATTTAATTAAAGTTCATTTTTTTAAAATCAAAATTCGAGAGCAATAATTTATAATCTGCCGAGCAATTTTTATACATTTTGTATCTCATGGTTGTATTTTTTTTTCTTTGCAAATATTTAATATTTGTCAACGGTGATTTATGTATGTGATTTCTTCTCATTTTCTATTGGTGTTTCTTGCATTACCTATATTTATGATGCTTATGTTTTTATTTTTCAATTAAATACTTTCTATCAAATTTATTTTATGTAGATTGTTTCACTATAGTTATAGATACCTAAGCTGTAAGAATTGTCTAGGTTCCTTGAAAAATAAAGTTGAATGACTTTTCTCTGTACTAGAAGGTGATACATTTTGTGCGCAGAAGTAGAAGTATGCGTAATCGCAAACCCGGTAAGCATTTAAATGTCACGGCAATATCACAGAACAACCTGCAATATATATTGCCTGGTGAGCTCTGTTGGCTCTGTACCCATACGCAAGTCACGATTCATGCCACGATTTTGCCTTGCTTGCAAGCGAGTGGTTGGCATGTCTCTCTCACGTTCGCCAACAATTCGCCGACATACAAACAATTCTTGTGAACCATGTGGTGAAGTTGTTGCAGATTTTGTTGCATTTATCGCTTAAATTTGGTTCCAGTGATCATTTATAAATTTCGAGGTAATTAGTTATTATGTATTTTATTCTTGGTGAAACAAGGGCTGTATTTTTTGGTAACGTTATTCTCACATTTGAAGCCGTGTTACAAAGTAGATTCACCGATAATCCGTTTCCCGCGTTTCCTTCGCTAACCGGTAGCGATTGAGAAATTGGTGATAAAGTAATTTATGTGTTTTGAATTAGTGATTTAATTTTTAGTGAGATATTCATCAATTTGCAACCGTAATTTTGCTTCTGCTTCAAGCTTTCTATTACGTTTAGTTAGAAATCCGCCAATATTGTTGGTCACTTTCAAGAGCTCAATTAATGTAATAGTTATGACTACTGATACCGCAAATTCGCAAGTATGTTTCACACCTAAAATGTGTTTTAAACATCAGACAGAAGAATCAAACAAATCACTAGAACCATCTGGAATCTGAGAAGAGGATAGGTATTTGATTTTCGATTCCGGTGTTTCGTTGCTCAGAGCTCATTTAACCATGAATTCAAAACACCATGCTCCAAAGTCCGAGCAATTTTCTTATTCGCAAATTACAATTGCTTCACCTATTTTCTCTTAGTATATGCATCAAACTCGCTTAATTATTGAGAATATTGCAGAATGTAGATATTTTAAAGGCTTCCTCATTCGTATTGAAACAATTTATTTTCACGTGTAGAATGAGACCGACTTCTACGATGACGTATCTGGTGATGTTGAAATCAACCCCTATTGATTTTCTTTTCCCGGCTGTTCGATCGTGACTTTGTGATCGCGAAAAATTTGAAAAATTTTATGCGATACAACGAGGTACTGGTCAACAGGGCGTGGCTAAACGGTTCCATGAATTCCAGCGGATCGATTTTGTCAGGCACATGGCATTGGGTTGAAATTTCAAGCGAGGTGTCTGTCTTTTTTCTACCCCGACTATGTTGGCACCCGTGTTGGTATTGATCGCTTTAGAAATTTCCAAAAAATTAAACCTCCTCCAATCAGATTAATATATTATTATTCGAATGCGTACGTAAAATAATCCTTTGCGTAGGCCGACCGTTTTGTCGTAATCGGATAAAAATATCTTTTCAATATTTACATTTTAGCAGAAATTGATTTCGTTCGAGCAGTTGGTACCGTATTCGCGCGTATGCACTAAAGGTAATTAGCCTTTTATAAGGAAAATGCGCGCCTTTATCGAGTTTTGTTACGACCCAATGGCGAAATTATTTGAGAAAGGGTATGGAAGTGGCGTGTCGCCAATTTTATACCCAGACAGAGACAGCTCTATGGTAACTTTTTCCTCGATGACGTATTCCCGACTATTTACATTACTTCCTTTTTTTCGCAATCTTTTATTTATTTTCGTTTTGTATATTTCGTAAATATGTATAAGTACATATTCGATCGTTATTTAAATTTGTTGTCGCCTACGTACAAACAATGTTATCATCGTTGATCTACTTACCTACTACAAATAATCTACAAAAAACATGTTAATCTGATCGTCTGTATTCTGTAGGTAATAGGTATTATTGAAGATTTCACAGATAAAAAAAAATTGCTAAACGAAATTTGTTTACTTCTGCGATAACCCATCATCGTATTTACAATATCAACATCGTGTTTTGAGGGTAAAAATTAATTAAGAAAATGTCCACACGTTAAAACGCGAGTAATTTTCATCGATTAGAAAAAAAAACACGTCAAGCGGCAGATGTCAATTAAATTACATATAAAATCTCGAAAGATGTTCTAATAACTGCCTATTTTTTTCCTCCGTTAAAAATGCTCTTAAAATAATTCCAATTTTCAAAACTCGCCATGGTAAAATAAGATGGACACTCGTATGGTTATTAAATGATAGCCTCAGACATATGACATCTATACTTTTTTTTCTCTCTCTTGGGATAGGGAAAAATACCGAAGTACCTAATCAGTTTTTCCACATCAAACGTGAATTTTTTATGCGAATAAGAAAATGTAAAGCAAGGTTAAAAGGTACCTAACGAAAAGTATTTTTCTCGTCATCTCGTGGGAATTTACTTATTGCTCTTGTATGTGTAGTGTACCTCGATGTCGTAGAAAAATCCTTTCATGTGACGAAATTTCCAAAAAGGTGATTATCTGTGAAGTTTCAGCTGTTTTGCCAGACTCGTGGTGTGCTTGTTATTTTTATAATTAATGAAGATTCATGAATTACAATCAATGATAATGAGCTCTTAGGGGAATGTTTGAGCGTGTGAAAATTTCAACAACCTTTCAAAGTTGTAAATGGGATGAAGTCGGATTTTCGGATTTTTTTCTCTACCCCCCCCCCTCTCCTAAGTTATTTCTTTTCATGAGAAACTTTATATATATTGTAATGGCTGATATCAGTGGCGATTCTGAGAGGAAAAATAAAGTGAAGTCAGAAAGTTGATACATTGCAGTATGAGTTTTTCAAAGGGGGAGAGGGGTGTTTTATAAAATGAATCAAAAAAATTCAATTTTTTGAAGATCTGTACTATTTTTTTAAAACTTGAGGGTTAAAATTTCTTTGAAATTCAGAGTATTTTTTTTATATTCTCAAAAATTAGGTACCTATTCAATATTGTCCAAATTGCAAAATTTTCAAAAATGATCAAATTTCCCAAAATGGTTGAATTTTCTAAAATTCTATAATTCACACAAATGAGTGATTTTTGAAAAATCATAATCTTTTCAGAATTTGTAAAATTTTTCAAAATGCAAAATTTTCAAAAATTGTCAAATTTTGGACAATTGCAAAATTGTCCAAAATCACAGAATTTTTTAATATTTAACGATATAATAATTTTCTAAAATTGTAATTTTTCATAAATTGTAAAATTTTTAAAATTTTCAAAATTGCAGAATTAAAAAAAAATTGTTACCTAGTTTTTAATGATCCAATAATTTTCTGAAATTGTCAAACTATAAAAAATTGTAAAATTTTTCAAAATTGCAAAATTGTCCAAAATTCCAATTTCTAATGATAGGTACTACAATAATTTTCTAAAATTGTAATTTTTCAAAAATTGTCAAATTTTCAAAAATAATTCAATGATTCAAATAATATTTTGAAATTTAAATTTTTCAAAAATTTTCAAATTTTAAAAAATAATTGCCAAATTATCTAAATTTGCCGGATTTTCTAAAATTGTAAAATTTTCAAAAATTTTGTAGGTAATTGCAGAATTTTTTAAATTTGTAATATTAAATGATCTAACAATTATCTAAAATTGTCAAATATTCAAAAATTGGAAAATTACCCAAAATTTAAGAATTTTTTAAAATTTTTTAATTTTTTGAAATGTCTAGATATACTTAATAATTTTCTAAAATTGTAATTTTTCATAAATTGTAAAATTTTTAAAATTTTTAAAATTGCAGAATTTTTAAAAAAATAGTTAGTTTTTAATGATCCAATAATTTTCTAAAATTGTCAAACAATAAAAAATTTCAAAATTTTTAAAAATTGCAAAATTTTCAACAATTTCAAAATTTTCAAAAATTACAAAATTGTCCAAAATTCCAATTTTTAACGATACAATAATTTT
>FIZV01050923.1:0-16895 GCA_900050545.1 Trionymus perrisii | reverse complement strand
TAATTACCTATACAAATTAACGATTTTTAGGAATTCGGAAAGTTTTATGAATTATGCAATTTTTAAAAATTTAATAGTTTTTGAAAAAATTTTAATTTTTAGAAACTTAAAATTTTTAGAAATTTGACGACTTTAAAAAATCCAATAGTGTATTTGGGTGTCTTTAATGGCATATTGCAAGAAAAAAAAATATGTAGATCAAAAATGACCGTATTAAAAGCCAAAAATGGCGGATTTTTTTTTATTTCGCCTTTTTGAGAATATTCCATCATTTGGAAAAATTCTGAAGAAATATAATATTATTATACCTACATATATCAACTTTATATTATGTATAGATATGAGCACACGAGTAAGATATACGAGTAACATTAAAAATATTTTTTCGCCGCTTCAGGTCTGAAAGAACATGTAAGTAATACATAGCTACATATTAGGGTTTGAAATCTTAAAATTCAAACTTCAACACGAAGGAAGGTTTGAAAAAAATGAAAAACATTCAGGTATCACTCTTGCCAGAATTCATCATTCTCGTAACTTTGAATGAATAAATTCGCTTGAAAATTACAGAAAACAAAAATTTATAACGAAAACCCATTAATTTTTGAAACGAGTCAGAAATTTTATGATTTTGCCCCTTTAATATTCCGACTTCCGTCCGTCCTTATTACCATCTCATACGTATTTAAAGGCGATTGGGAAAAAATGACCCAGCACCTAACAATCAAAAGTGATCTTACAGAAGAAGCAGTATAGGTACTTTTTTCGTTTGATTTTTTTTTTCATCGCTATGTTTTAATGAGGGTACCTAGTAGTGAAAACATTTAAAAAATATTCGATTTTTTTGAAAATTTTCAATTTGATTGACTGTTCTAAAAGTTTACTAATCTTTCAATTTTTTGAGATACTGTTATCAAAGCACTTCCCATTCGATTTCTGAGAATATTTTACAAGAATTTAGCTTTAAAAAACCTGAAAATTGGCTATTAGGTTCCTTTCAGGTTTTCTGGTCATAGGTAATATTCAAATATTTGGTAGCCTAATTCGACTTTCATAAACTATTTTTACGCAACTATTGAAATAGAGTGCACTTTATTTACCAGTTTGCTGATCTAAAAGTGCATTTATTTCCTACGTTACGTAAAATATATTATTCAACTAGTGAAATAAAGTGATTTTCGACGATTTTGAATCATTTCCCTCGCTTCGCTCGTGAAACAAACCTCAAAATTCCTCAAAAATCACTTTATTTCACTAATTGCATAGGATACTATTGAATTATACTCGTAGTTATAAATAAATAAACAACGCAGTGATCAGATATTTACATTTTATTTAACATATCACTACCTATCTATGCAAGTGTATGTACAATTGTACAGTATCCACCTATACTTACTCGTAGGTACCTAAAAGTAGAAAAATGGCTATGCAGTAGGTAAATGATAAGGGTGGAGTTTGTTTATTAAAGCGTTGATTCATATCCTGTTATAAATTTATTTTTCCTACTTTGCATTTCTACCTTGCCTTTTATGATTTGCTATCGTAACTTTACATACATAACCTATACGAGTATGTGTTTTGTATACCGAACAATTCGTGCCCTTTTTTTTTGTCATTTAAACACTTCCTGTAACTTTGAAGACCAGTCGACTATGATACGTCGCAGTTTCCGTTTGCGTTTATAGCTTTTTGCTATTTAGAATACCGATTGCGTCCAAATTTTCTAATAAGCTTATCACAGTTTTTAAATAAATAATTTTCCAACTGTAACAGACTAGGCCTACTAATTTCCTTTTAAAAACTGCACAGTGCACATCCTCTTACGTAGCTGGTACAAAAAATAGGAAATCAAAATTTAAAGAACAGTTGCTTTTCCTGTTCAACTTGGTATAACCTTGAAAGAATTGGTAAGTAGTACCTTTAGTGATAAAAGAAGGTACCACGAAGTTGTTTTTTATGAGAAAAAAAAATGAGCGAAGATGGTTTACGGATACGGATGGATGGTTCGGCGCAACATGGTATTCAGTGCGTAATGCATATATTCGGCGTTTTCTCGCTGCGTTCACGATGTTGCGGCTGCATACAATAGATTCATCTTGACCTTCAGTTGTCCTACGAGCAGTTTGTGGTTAATGTCCTCTCTTCGAGACAGGTTTGTTTTACTTTTATCCCTCTATCCCAACCTATGAATATTTACACTCGATCTTCTACGCAGATAAATAACCTTCTTTACAACTTTAGCGATGTTAAAAACCTTTCTCGAAAACATTTTCTGGATTTAGTTCTACGTAACTTGTCATAGTTCTGTCTAGCCCATGCCTAGTCATGGTCTCTTCATATCGCAGCCGAAAAGCGGTCGTGCAATAAAATGTAATTTGGTTGCTGAAACTGCATGTACGTTAAATATTTGGTACTTACATATACATTTTCTTTGATTTTTATAAATTACAAATCATAAGAAATCCAACTCGCACATATTCCCATGCTAAAATCAGTAATTTATTTGTTAATAATCTGTATTTCGATTTACACATGATGTTTCGTAACTGATGTGGTTCCTTCCACGGAGGTGAATAGGCAACCCATAAGAACCAAACGTGTATATACACATGGTTTCTATCTTTAAAATTGAAGGGTCAATGGAAAATAAATTTAAAGAAGTCATTTTTGGTCGAGCATATCGATAGTACTAAAAAATATACTTTTTTACCGTTGACATTTTCGAAGGAAAGTAAATTTATCATAAATAACTTTTTTCTTCTTTCAAAAAGTATAACTGATCGTAACTCATTTGTTCCAATCACCTATTTGAGCCTCAAATTATGGAGGGGCATCAGCGGATTTTTAATGAAGCAGGTGTAACTTTTTGAGAGAAACATAAATTTGTCTGTCTTCAGGCAGAAGGCGACATGGAGCGTTAAATTTCAAAAATATCAATTTTCAATATTTTATAGCGTTTAAATTTTTAAAGAGAAGCAGGCAAAAAATGTACAGAGTAAAGAGTTGATTTTTTCAGTATTACCTATGCCTGATCAAATCCTTCTTAATTTCAATTTCTCTTGTCCCTTCAGTTTTTTAGATAGATATCACGCACGTAACATTTCTTGTTCCTCATAGGTTACTTATTTTATTTGTCTTGTGTCAGAAACTACGTACATCAGCTAAAAAACATCCCCGTATTTGGACGCTAATGCAAGTAATAGTACAAAAGAAGTACCCAGATATAGGTACCTCTACCTATCTGTTTTATAATTCATCTTTTCCGCGACAGTAACGAAATCAAGGAAACCAACCAACCCTTCACAAAGGTATAATTATCACCACGTTTCATTTCACAATCGAATATACGTATTTAAAATAAAAAATAAAAATAAAATGGATAAACTGAAAAGTTATTATTAACAGAAGCGAATATTTAACAAACCTAATATGTAATTATCGATTCGTAATCGCATGCTAAATTCAGTAGCGATTATCATTGTTAAATTATACAAAATGCAAAGTAAAAAAATACCTTTTTATAGGTATCCCGATTTCAGATAACCTATATTTATTTTTAATCCTAAGTTGTAATTCTACCAGTGAAATTAGGCACTCTAGACCCGTTGAAATGAATTGAGAAAAACTCGATAAAAAATGTATTCATTAATTCATTTGTCACGAATTTCTTATAAAAATTTCGTAAAGTTTTCCAAAACGAAAGCGAATTTCTAGATTTTTTTTCATAATCCGTACTTACTTCATAGAACTTATTAATTTTTGAATTATTAATTTAGGTATTTTTTGTTCCCGATTGTCGGGTTTTATTGCTGTAAACCTGTAATTATTATTTGTAATATCTTCAAACTTGAATATCAATACGAGTACAACTGATACTAATTTCTTTCATAGCGGTATGGCGGTATTTACAATTTCATGAACATTGCCGCTAAGTGTATAACTGTAGATATATCTACTTGGTTTGAAGGGAAGATGACGGTATCCACCTTATTTTTAAAAATTCACTCACTAGTCACTGTCAATGCGGATGCATTTTATTTAGCATCGAGGTAATAACTGTAATATTATTATTTTCGATTAATAAATTCACAATCATGGAGTTTTGAACTTCGCTCCACCTAAATTATTTCGATACTTCAAAACTGACAACAATCCCTTCCTTTCAAATTACCTACATAAAATAAATTTTATCCAGTAGGTAAATATATTTCGTTCAAAATAAAAATGAGAGAATCACATATTTGTGCGAGAATGATCATTCATTAAAAATAATATAAAAATAAAAGTTATTGGGAGTAAGTCGTAGAATAAAACTTCTAAAGGAGTATAATCACTAATCAGTCTTAAAAGTAAATACTCGAGTAAATAGCCGTCAAGGAAAACAAATGTTTCATGACATTCGTACAAGAAAAAAGTTGTAAAATTTAGCTTTCTTCGATCCGTTGAAAAAGTCCTAATGAGAGATTATTTTTTATGAAATACTACCGAATAAATTAAGAGTATTCGAGTTTCACCAAGGCCAACAGGGATCTTCACAACTTTGCAGCCAAAGTTTCATATCACCAGTCAACGGATCCATTATTGCAGTGTACACCGTCAACTACAAAAAAATATAGTGTACCTAGTACTCACAGTGAATTTTTTTATGTTAAAATGTCTGATGTTTCTTACCTTATTCAATACAGGTATCGTAGATAACACATTATATAATGAGAATATGGCATCACGTCCACGAAAATATTCCATACACCTCATAGCAGGATTTAAACGATCATCAAAAGGCGGTGGTTTTTTCCAGTGGTCGTAATTGGTTTGAACCAAATACCAAGACTTTTTTCTTTTTTCACTGGTTAAACTCCACACATCAAAATCATTCCGACCTCTCGTAATTACACAGCCCTTCAAAAAAATTATTCAGTTATAATTTTTGAAAAAATAGTTATTATATGTTCGATTTTAAAATAACCTGATCTGGTTTTGGTCCAGTAAGGATGAAATAACAAGGAGCCAAAAGATGAGGCGATGAGAGAAATTTCAATGCTTCGTCGTAACTTTCTGCTTTTTCCATCACCTGTCGAGTCAAAATACCATTCCATTGTTGGTCCCTACGACCGAAAATCCATTCTATAATTCCAATCATACCACCATTCCATTTAAAACGTTCATTAACCGATAAACTGAAGAGATTCTGCAATAATAAGTATTAATTAGCGGTAGGAGTTGAACACACACACAAAAAAAACAGTATTCCAAAACCTTTTTAATTCCAGTAAGAACGCCAATATATCCAGCAAAACCCACTGAAGTATAAAGAGGTTTCCCAGAACGTTCAAATTCTACTTTCACTATCAAGGGTCTCAAAAGTTCAGCCACCAACCATGTTTTATTCTTCACATCCCACCTGAAAAAAAATGTAATAAATTAAGTGTTTTTCTAGAGTGAAATCTATTAAAAATTGAGAAAAAAAGAAATTGTAGTAAATAAAAATTGAAAAATAAATTCATTTATGAAGAGAAAAATTCCATACCCTAAAAATAATCCAAAATCTAAGTTTCGCCCATGATACATTTTACTATCCATATCTCGCATAACAATTGACGTGCACAAGCTGTGAAATTCGTAAAAAATGTTATAAATGGTTACTTCTCCCAACGAAAGGTTAGTAGCTTCGGATATGCCGATAATTTCTTCATAATATTCCTTTGGTAAGGTCTTTGTTAAGTAAGGAATATATTTATCAATTACTCGAAATATTTCGGAACCAAATATTTCATTAGTATTGTTTCGAATTGCTTCTAAAAATTTTGAAATCTGAAATTGAATTTCCATTCTAAGAATGAGAAAAATTGGAAAATTAGTATTCAATAATTACTTGTGGTTTCATATCGGTAGCTAACTGCTTCCATCGTTCCACAGGAGGAATTTCTAAATCTACGTGATATACGACAAACTCCCTGCACAGATAGGAACTTAAATTTATTCACCATCAATAAAACAGGTAACGCTTACGTTTCATTGCTTTTTACTCACTGATATGATGAGTCGTTCGTAGGAGGAGTTGAATTATGACATTTTTTGAACTGCAAAAAGTCGTGGATTATTTCTCAGAAATATCTTAATCCAACTTTTCAAAAAAATATTCTAAAGTAATGCTTACTGGATAATTCCGCTCAACAGAAGTGATCTCATTTGTGGAAATGTTTTGGGTTTGTATGAAAACATCATGACAAAGGAAACTCCAAAACAACAAATAACTGGAGTATTTTAACATAATTAACTAAAGTGACATTATTCTAAACTAATACTTCACAAGTTTCATTTTTGAACAAAGTACTTACATAAATGATAAAATCTTAAAATAGGTGCTAGTTGCGTTGAAGAATTGAACTCGATTCTTTTCTTATCATTCGCGTGTTTTATGTAAACTACATATGTAAATAAGTACTCAAGCAGTGTTGTACATAATTATAGTGAATAAAACTATCATCTCAAAAATATCACAATTCACAAATGATTTTTATCCAACTATCCATCCATCATAGTAAATTTCGTAAATTCGTTGAAAAAACTATATTGAAAACAATATATGAATATAATAATTAATTCGCCTAAGCTCGATTTAATTTCGAAGTAAAAAATAGTCGCAAGTCGTAAGACCAGAATAATTTTTTCTTATTTGCAACATTGTTACCTTATCATATTTTTTCGCGTTGAGCGCTGAGCCGTATACAAACAAAACAACAACATTGTGGAATATTCGTTGAAAAAAACGGCGAAATATGCTTTCAAACATGAATGTTTAGGTTATTAGGTATTTATGTTGAATCTAAAATACTTACAATTTAAACTATGTCATCAACGTCTACCGAACAAACTGAAGATTTACCTTCTCCAGTTAAAAATATACTGGATCCATTCAGAGATGAAAGGAAAGGCATCGTGCGCGAAGTTGGTAATCAGGCAATCTGGAGTTTATCATCGTGTAAACCAGGTAAATCTTTATTTCTTAACAAATTTCCTTCACTATACACAATATATTAATCATGTTTTATGGCAGGTTTTGGCGTCGACCAATTGAGGGATAATTGTCTCGATACGTATTGGCAATCAGATGGCCAACTTCCTCATCTAGTCAATATTCAGTTTCGTCGAAAAACTACCATAAAAGAAATTTATATATACACCGATTATAAATTAGATGAAAGCTACACTCCCAACAGAATTTCTATCAGAGCAGGTACGAATTTCAATGACCTTCAAGAAATCGAAGTAATAGATTTACACGAGCCGGTTGGTTGGGTGAAAATCGCTTTGAAAGATATGCACGACCGACCAATTAGAACATTCATGATACAAGTTGCAGTAATAAGTAATCACCAAAATGGAAGGGACACTCACATGAGACAAATCAAAGTGCATTCGCCAATAGATCATACCGGTAATATTATGGGTGATTTTGTAAGCGTAGACATGTTACAGTTTACTTGTATAAGATGAAATTCGTTATGCTTATTTCAAATGTTTTTGTACTTTATAATAATTCATGTACATATATCTCCAAAAAAAAAAGTTTTGTAAGTTTCAATCGATAATTTATTTTTGTAAGATATTCCCATCATATTTATTTCGAAAAGATTTATGCATTCAGTAAATTCCATTATTCCATCATTTTAGTTTTATTTTCACCACGTAGTGAAATTCAATTGGGATTTTTTTATGACAATATTTTCGATGCTACGAATCTTGGCCTTAGATAAAGATAAAGACAAATTTTAATACATGATAAATATTTTATTCATACGGTGAATAAAGGGAACTAAACTTTTCAAATATAAAGAATTAACATTAACTATAAACACAGTTCAGAGTAAATAACAAATACTAAAATGGGGATGTGAAAATGATATATAACACCATGAATAAGTAATAATAAATAAAAAGCGAATAATTTTTTCGATACATAAACGTATGGAATGTACATTTTAATTAATTGATTTTTTTAAGGGGGTCTGCTTCAATTGCAAAATAATTGACCGCATTCTTGATGTATCACGACTAGAACGATTTGCTTTTGGATTGAAATCGCATAATTTGGAGATTCGTTCCCATTCGGTACCAGGTTCTATTTCGTCGACGTCAGCAATAAACTGTTTTTCAGCATTTCTATTAAGAACAAAAAGTTGATCAATTAGAAATTTTTCAAAAGCAAGTTATTATGTGCTTTAATTTAATGCTGAGCGAATGCATAACTTAAGCAAAAATATATACAGGAAGGATGAAACAATATTCATTTTACCTCGAAGAACTACCAAGACCAACTGCCAAGGTATACTGTGCCATACAAATTTTAAAAAAGAACCGATATGCGCGTGTAAAGTACGTTAATTATTATCAATTTTTCGTACCAGCTTCAAGTAAATAAGTAAGTAAACCAAACAAAAACAAACTACGAAGCATGAAAGCGTGAAAAAATCGTAAGGTACATGCATTTTCGAGTAACTTTGAGGTAAAAATAAAATTGATTTCCATATAAGTATTATGCGAAGGTACAGAAATTGGCACAAATAAAAAGCAAACAGCATAAAACGCATATGCATTTGCTGTATAGTGCGAAAATGTTTCGGTATACTCACTTAGCTGACTCCCTGATGGCAAAAAATGAAAATAATACATTAATATCATTTATATAGAAAACTGACATTACGTATATTAGAAAAGAAATTAATTTTGCTTTTCTACATAAGAGAGAACATGAAAGCATCGTCAAGAAAAAGTTGTAAATACGCGGCGTTATATCAATATGTAGTAATAGCAACTATATAACACGCTGTTTTAGAGTGAACGTAATAAGCATTTACATAGTTACAGTAGAGAAGATTTCACACCCTAATTAAAACCGTACAGAAAATTAACAGATCAATACCTCCACACCTTCAAAGCCTTATTTCCAGCGCATCAAATCATTCAACTTGAATCTCTTCAGACAAAAGAAAATCTTGCAATCTTACCGATTAGCTTCTTTGGTTTTTAAAATTAATTCATTATGGTGCTTATACCACTCTTCCAATTCACGTTTCGCAACTGCGCGCCATTCCTCTCGTTTTGTTTCTTCTTCAGCGTCTGTTGACACAAAGAAATTGAATATTAAAAATGCGTCAAAAAATTCACTCGGTTTGAAAACAAGAACGTACCTTTCTCTTCCAAACGTTTACGTTGTTCCTCTCTCCATTTCTTAATTTTCTCAGGTTCTTCGCGCTCTACAAACGGTTTCGCAGCAGCAGAAGCGGACGGAGGCTTAACTCCGTTTTCTATAATTCATCAAAATGCGAGATTAAACATATTTCAGCAATACGTTAACGTAAATAAGTACGTAATTACGTACCAACTGGAATGCCGTTTCCGTTTACTGTTGGGACGGCAGGAATTGGAGATGTTCGCTGCACCACAGGATTCAAATCATCTTCTAATCCAGCTAACTGGCTTTGCTCTCTAGCGAGAAATTCTGCGGCAGGATCCACTTCATTATCGTCGAAGTTATCGCTCCCAAATGTCGACATTTCACTTCTACAAAAACGCAAATTAATGAATAATGACCACTAAGTAATGAAATGTTGTAATTTATAATAAATGAACTAACGAATAGATACATAGGTATGTATTAATTGTAGGGGATCCATTTGTACTCCTTTATCTACGACTAGAATACGATCCGGTACCTTAGAGACAAGATGAAGCAACTCCAAAACAAACTAATACTCCACTGACTATTTAATAAACGTTCTGAACGAAAAAAAAATCCCCCCATAAGTCTCAAGTTTGTTTTGGAGTTGCCTCATCTTTGCTCTGAAGTACAGGATCATTGCATTATCAAGAGTACCTCATTGAAATTAAAATGTCATCATAGAGAAAGATTAAGTCAAAAGACTACATTTAGTTCAGCAGAATAGATTTATGAATGGGCAAGGAATACTTACATTTTAAAATTATTGTATTCAAACTTCAAGACGGTAGATAGAAATTATTACAAAAAAAAAGTTACTCCCCTACGTACTCTCAGAAATGACAGGATGTCGTTATGTCGTCGTCGATGAAAAACCCCAGCGAATTCTCGCACTTTTTACACAAAACTATTGTTACAAACACACACAACAGGCCAACAACAGACAGCAAAAACACTCACACAGTTGTAATTTTGCAAAAAAAAAAAAAAAAATTTTAGAATTTGTGTGACGTTTGTAATATAGTTTGTAGGCGTGTACGGGAAAACACGTCAACGTCACACATGAGAAATCAAAAGGAAAGGAAAAGAAATTACTTCGTAAAAGCAGTAATTTACTTTTTAATCGTTTTCCTACGCTGAAGCCCTCGAGCTAATTAAAGCTATCAGAAATCATTGAAAGAGATTCTATAAGGTATTTTTAAAACAATAAAAGTTTGAGTGATCACAAGTACGTAATATTTTCATAAATTCATAATTTTATTATTAATATAATTAGAATAAAAATCAAAATTTTATAACTTGCCGTAATTACACGTATTTTGATGAAATTAATAAGTAATGATTTTGGTAATAATGAACGTGATTTTTTTTTTCAATATTCCGTGATGTCTCACGTTTTAGATTTTCGCTCCATAATTTTACAACTCATTGAAAAATTCCCTCCATTTTGTTTTCGTGTGTCAATGCCAAAGATGCCAAACAATATTTATTTTACTCATTTTTTACCGTGAAGATTGTATAATATTAAAGTTTCTTCAGTTAAATAGTTAAGTAATTAGTGCTTCGATGATAACGCTAATACAATAATCAATAATTGAAGATACACGTGCGTTATTTCGTAAGTTCGTTAACTTTGTTTATATATTATATGTGTAGTATGGCCTATGAAGCAAACGGCAAAAATGCCGGTCCCGGACGCGATGATGACAAGAAAGTATTTATCGGAGGTTTAGGTAGAAACATTACCGAAAACACCATACGCGAGTACTTCGGTAAATATGGGGAAATTATTAATATAGATCTTAAATCAGACCCGTTCACCGGTCAATCTCGTGGTTTCGGATTCGTGCAATTTTCTACTTCGGAAACCGTAGATAACGTATTAGCCGAAAATGAACACACTATTGGCAACAAAAAAATTGATGTCAAAAAAGTGACGAAGAAAGTTAATCCTCTGAAATGTAGAATTTTCGTTGGCGGTTTAACGAATGAAATCACGGAATCTGATATTAAGAATTACTTTTCTCAGTACGGTTCCATAATTGATTTTCAACACCCCTTTGACAAAGCAAAGAACCAACGTAAAGGATTTTGTTTTATAACCTTCGATGACACTGAAGTCGTGAAACAAGTTTTAGCTTCTCCCAAACAAGTAATTAACGGAAAAGAAGTAGACGTGAAAAAAGTGAAATTCAATCCTGAAACAATGGGTGGACCTGGAGGACGACCAATGCGAGGAACAAATGCCAACAATCCAGCTGCATACAACTCGAGAGCTTACGCAGCGTACAGTAATCCGACTGCCTATCCTGGTTATGGGTATCCTACAAATCCTTACGAAGCTTACGGACCGGCTTATGGAGGATACGATTACAGTACGTTAGGTTATGGCGAACCAAATTACGGCGTCCAAGCGTACGGTGGTGGTAAATACAGAGATAATGTGTATCAGCGTCCAGCTCCTTACTGATGAATGTTCATGAAGCAGCTTAAGTATATAGTAAAGATTGTTTAATTTCAATGTCAATGAAAATGGCATTGTATTATGATGCAGGTTAAATGAAATTTTTTCATGTCTAATTGTAAGTCGGTACAGTGTACTCTCTTTTTTGTAGAATACTTCGTAAGACTTATTGCTGAAAATTTCAAAATAAATAGGTATCTACTATCAGTTTTTTCTCTTTTTTTCATAAGTGTTAAGTTATCGAGGAGCGATTTCTTCTAAATTAGTATTACGTAATTTCTATAATTTTTTTTCGTAACTATTATTGTATTGTCTTTAAACATTAGATCATCGGCTACAGAAAAAAGACCTAAAATTGAAACATTGCTTTTTTATATCTGTCTAGTATTTCTTTAAAGTTTGGTAACTTTGTAAATAATATTGGATACTTAATATGTATTTATACAAGCTTGACCTACGAATTCTCTATTGAAAATTAATACACATATTTTATGTTTTTTTTTTTTCTTCTTTTTATACGAAAGGCTATCAACTTTTACATGCCGATTTGCGTATGTATAAGTAAATGTATGTTATGTGTAAAAATATTTCTGCTGAGTGTTAGCAGAAGTATGATGTAAAATAAAATTTTATACTTTGTATGACTGTTTCTTTTATTTTTTCAAGATATTGCTCGCATACTTCAAATTATTGCTTATAATTTGATGAAAATTCGTTAAATAGCCATTACCGAACAGCCGATTTTTACTTTAGATATGAAAATATTTCTCAGGAGCTTAGCCGTTATTATTTCTCAGTTACAAATTTAATTACTCCTTATTTTTTAAAAATTAAATTATTTATAAATAACGAAATCGCCACCTTAGTAGGATTAAATCCTAAATGTAAAGCTTCTGAAGTTTGAAATATAATTTCTAATGTAGAAAATAAGCCTTGCTTAAATGAACATTTATTCTTCCATGCGAATAATATTCTTTTTTTTTTAATTTGCTGTATTGAAATGTTATTCATTAGGTAACAATGTTTTCTGTAATTGACAAGGAATAATATAATTTTATACTTAACGCATTTTTTTTTTCTTTTTTAAAAAATATTAACAAAGTCATACATGGAGTGTTGACTGATGAATTTTGTAGAAGTTCAAACCATTCAAAATTCAAGAACAAATTTCTCTTATTTTTCATACATATAATTATAAATGATATGAAGGAGTATATTTGATGAGATTCACTTTTTACTTCAACGATAATGCTGCTTTGCACACAATTAATGAATGAATCAGTATAAAACTTTTAATCCAACGAATTAACTACTATACCTAACAGAGAACAGGTTTCGTTTGAGATCATCAAATTCGATAAAAATTGCATTAAATTAATACTACAAGTAAATTGCTACAATACAACAGTAAAACGTCATCAACCTTATTTTTTAAAATAAAATAATATTTAGGTAATTCGTTAGATATGAAAATTGATTGAATATATACACCAAAATCCATCCTGCTTCACATCGTTCTCATTTTTCAAAAGCATGAAAATGAAATCTTGAGCTTTCGCCGGGAATGCCAGTTCAATAAGGTACTTAACACGTCTAATACATACAGCGTTTGATACAAAATCTTCGAAAGTAACTACAATTACACCACAAAAGAGCCGAAATTATTAATATAAAAATGATGTACAGCCACAAAAGAGGTAATCTCGACGGTAACCAAAGAACATGATATGTTATTTGTTCGCTATTTTCTCCTGTGAAAATTGAAATCAGAGAAGAGAAATAAATTAAATTCAATAGTTCATCTTTTGTTATTGGAAAATTGCAGTAATGAAGCGCACCATGAACAAGAACACCATAACCTATGTCAGCGGTACCCATTCTGTACGAGCAGGTAGGAACAACAATTTCTGTAATGACTGTGTAATTTGTAGATTTAGCTGCTTGAAAGGTCCAAGTAGAGATTCCTCCTTTGAAGGCGTTATATTTCATATCTTCATAGTAAAGCATTTTGCCATCTTCTCTCAGAGTTAAAAGCGCGTATGACTTATGATCATGGGCAGACAATATAAATTCAGGTTTTATGCTGCGAATCACCTGGAACGTAAAGTTCGTAGTAAGGTAGTTTTAAAGACGAAACACATTTTAAACAAGAAATAAATAAATATACCTGTTCGGTGAATGGACTTATGACCGTACTCAATGGCATATGTGATACAGCTATGCTCAGCTGAAATTTTCCGTTTGACGGTTTATCTTCTAATACAGGATATGTACGTAGTAATTTATTGACCTGACGCAAAAAAGAAGACTTGTTATTTCAGAATTGAGCAGTTTCACCCGTTTACTCGGTTAGCATCAATAAAACTTTTACCTTCACGATTTGTACATCTTTAATAAAATGAATATCTTTGGTGTCAAACTTTTTTCGAAATCTTGCCACATGCTCGCTTCTAATGATTTCATTATTTTCGCCACCAATATCGTTATCGCCCGGAATGAAAACAGTCTAAAACAAAATTTCATCTTTTCAGATATTTCAAACGTTAAACTAGGTATAACTTATTTTTTAAAAGATTACCTTAGTATCTGCACCAGTCAATTTTTCTAATTGAAATATGGAATGGAATCTATTACAATAACGGTTAAATTGATCTGTCGTAGCCACACTACCTTCGTCGAACAAGTCTCCTAAAAATATAATACCATCTGGCTTTACATACTGCAACGCTGTGGTGAATGTATTCCTCAAGTACCTGAAAAGAGGAATAGAGAATAAATATCTCGATAGATGTAATATTTAAAAAAATGTTAACCATCAATAAAGCATTGAACGGCAATATTTCGGTATATAAACGTGATACCATCACCTGTCGCTATCGAATCTTGCAAAGAAATTTTCTTTGTATTCTCCTAGAATTTGAGGATCCGCTACTAATAAGAGTTTGGTACAGTGTTCTGTTTTATTGCATTTTATAGTGGGCCAGGACACAACAGGTTTCAATATATAAATGAGATATTCGTTCAAAACCGCTAGCAGAGTAAAACCAATCAGGGCAAATCGAATGATGGCTATCCTGAGAAAAAATAAAAATTAATAATGAAATTAACCAATGAGAGTAGTTTGAAATTGAATAGCATAAATATTAGTACATGAATTTAAAAGTACGTATTAAAGAAACAAGAATCGAGTGTAAATTAGACCAGAAGTTTGAAAACTTCGCGATAATGAAATCATTTCAAATGATGATTTTTCTCAACGACCCTTGAAAAAATTGAAATTCGTGGAAATTATTAAAAAATTAAATAAGTACTAAATTAATTTCTAAAAAATAAAAAGATACCATTTACAAAATTCGCAGTATTTTTACCTCATTATTAATATTGGGTATCTAATTATTGCTGCTTCATTACGTTAAAATCTTTTTATTTTTTGAAAATGTAATACTGAATAAGTGAACAGTAGACAGTATAAACGATTTCCGTAGATAGGTGTTAGGTAGGTGACTACCACAAGACTAAAAGTTATACTTGATGAAAGATGAACAATGATGATGTAATTTTATTTTTCATCAATTTACGTCTACGTATTGGAACTGTCTAGGAAAATTCTAGCGTATGTAAGACATTACTGATATCTGAAGCTATTGCAATGCTCAACACCATTGATCACTTTTGTGAAGAACACTCGTATGCTCCTTTTTTTACTCTACCTAATAAAATAAATTTAAGCTTTAATGATACTGAATAAATATTATACTACCTATTGTGACGAATTTCTATTTTTCTACAAGCAAAACGAATGGGAAAACATTTCGCCTTTAAATGGAACATTTACTTGGTTCACTCGCATGAATTGTGTTTGTGTTTTACTTGCGTTTCTATTATGAAATGGATGGTATCTACCTTACTATCTATAATTTGTTAAATTAAAAATGTATGATCTATGATCTACGCGTTCTAGTCCTACTTTGTAAAAGGAAATCGAAAGAACATCAATTTGAGTCTGATATTCAAATTTCATAACTTTAGATGCATTAAATGAAGTTAAACTACCAACTACCACTACGTAACAAACTTTTTTTCAAAGTTCAATTGCAAGATGATTCAATTCAAATTCAAATCCCGCAAATCCCCCATCAAAGTTCGCACTTCGCACTTTCGCAGTATCAAAATCATGCTCATATTGCTTGTATTTTGTGCGATTTTGCGAAATACACTAACGATGTGCCATCTACACAAAATGCACCAATCAAAAACGGCATTCGCAAATCGCAATGATCCAGTGACCGAATCCTTTTATACTTTTTCATATTAATTTTTATTTTAATCATCTGCGATCTGCTTGCATAACGCACGAATGCATGAATGAACATTTTATCGCATTAACGAACCTTTTAATTTATTCAGTTTAAAAATGAAAACAAACGAGAAAAAATAAAACAGGAGCGCAATATTAAATTATTTAACATACCTATTTCACTCTTCTTATTTTAAAAACTTTAAAAGTGAGAACCAACGAAATCACACAAAATGAGCACCAAGCACGCAATGAAGAGTAATTTTTTTTTCAACAATACCAAATTAGTGTGGTCAAATTAGCTGAAAAAATTAAGATTTTTTTTTTTTTTAACAATCCACCGATTTTACTTTTTTAGAACCAACGAAATCACACAAAATGAGCACCAAGCACGCAATGAAGAGTAATTTTTTTTTCAACAATACCAAATTAGTGTGGTCAAATAAGCTGAAAAAATTAAGATTTTTTTTTTTTAACAATCCACCGATTTTACTTTTTTCTAATTTGACTGGACTAAATCGAAAAATTATGATGCCGGAAGCGCCAAATCTTCCTGAACACAGAAAGAAAGAGAATGAGGTGCCTTTTTAATCCGCTTCGATCTTGCATTGTAAGTATGTTCTTCAAAAACACGGGATTTCTTTGTTATGGGGGGGTTTATAATCGCCGTGGATTTAATCCGCGGAAAAATTACGAGATTAAATCCGTGATTCACAAAAAATCCACGAAAAGTAAAAATTTTTCTACTTTCTGTGGATTTTAAATTCAAAGTTAAATCCACGGAAAGTAAAAAAAAAATTACTTTCCGTGGATTTCCAAATATTATTAAATTCTAAAAATTCAGTGGTCATTATAAACTACACCATTACAAACATGGCATGGCATTTACTTTTCCTAGGAATGAAATCCAC
>FIZV01050856.1:0-16038 GCA_900050545.1 Trionymus perrisii | reverse complement strand
GAATTTTCCCCACCCCCTCCTTCCAAATCCGGGCCGAACACAATAGCCTTCATAAATTCGGTTAAAAAAATTCACAATTTCCTATTCACTCTCGCATTTCTTTCGGCTTTGAAGCAGAGGCGCCGAGACGCACCTGCGCACTGGGATGCATTCCTCCATGCAAATCGCCAAGCCATATGGCATATATCCGCTCCTCTGGCGTATCGTATGATCTACATTGTATTTAAATTCGTATCGAGTTTCTGACGACAATGTTTATCGAATTTCGTTTTCAGTTGTTTGCAAATTCAGCCCATGTTGGGAATCAATTGTTTCACTCGTAAAATTGTCCTTTCAGGTTGAATCATAAGACGTGTTCGTTGGTTTATCTATTAATGGCGTCAACGGATTCGCAACTGTATTTAATATTTGGTATCATCGGAGTGTTCGCGTTTGGTAGTTGCCTATGTTGTACTTATTTATGCGATGTTTTTGGCATACGAAGAAGAAGAAATGACAATCCGAATGCTGGCATACAAAAAAGAAGAAATGACGATCCGAATGCTGACATAGAAAGAAGAAGAAATGACAATCCGAATGCTTATGGGTATTCTCCGTGTGATGGAGGCTGTAGTATCTGTATCTGCTCTGACTGCGGTTGTTGTTCAAAATCTTACGTCGGTGGTGACGTTGGAGTAGCTACTGATCATGGATGTAGTTCTGGATGTTGTGGCAATGATGGAGGTTGTTGCGCGGGTGGCGGATGCTTCCCCAGTGATGGATGTTGCCCGTGTGACGCTACAATATGCTGCACGGACGTTGGATGTTGTGTAGAACTAGGTATAACTGCTGCTGATGCTGGTGCCTGCGAGTGTGCTCCATGTTGTGAATGTTGTGTTGGATGCTTCGCTAATTAGTTGATGGGTCAAACTAAATTGCCTTATTTGTTATTATTGTCATAATCAGATAAGTAAATGCGCATTTACGAAATGTAAATAGAGCAGGCGTTTTTTTATATGAAAAATTGATGCATTCATATCGATTAAATTTAATACCATCTTTTCAACTGTGATGCTTTGTAATAAATGAAAATATTTATATTCATTTTAATACCGTGCATACTTATTGGTAACTAATTAAATACATATGATGAAAAATTCCATGAAAAACACATTTCACCGGTCACCTGTTCAACTAGGCAGTAGGCACCTACGTGCCAATTTCATCAAAAGCCAATCTAGAAAAAATCATTCAATTTTTTCGGAGAAGAAACCTGAATTTTTTGTGAGATAGGTAACAGCAACTTAACGAGTCATTTTTCAATGTGGAATTTAATATTTTTCAACTTAAATGATGAAAAAAATACTAGAAATTATTAAACTCGGGGAAAATCATTAGAAAATCACTAATTCATGTTCAGCGACGTAAAAACTATATAGTTTTAGTGATAAGTTACTACGGTTGGCAACTCTGTATCTAGCTGAATATAGACAGGTTACACTTTTTCAAAAATTCGAATTTGAAAATTTTCACATGCATAGAAATGTTGAAAAGTTAGGTAATTCAATTTCAAACATTTAAAATTTTCCAAAAATTCGAAAAATGGAAATGTATTAAACTTTTATTTATTTTTTCATCAGTGCGTGATACTGACTTCAAAAAAAAGGGAAAAG
This sequence comes from Trionymus perrisii, assembly GCA_900050545.1. NCBI lineage: Eukaryota > Metazoa > Arthropoda > Insecta > Hemiptera > Pseudococcidae > Trionymus > Trionymus perrisii. The sequence goes on along the minus strand of FIZV01050856.1, from coordinate 14,386 downwards.
TTGTCAATTTTCTGAATAACAAAAAAATGACTGGAAAAAATTCAACATTAATAACAAATTAATTCCTTTGAAAAAACCTGAAAATTTTTAAATCAATTTAAAACAAAATTTGAAAAAAAAAATAGATAATGGAGAAAAGTATTTTTTAAACAATTAAAACTTAAAAAACAAATTTTAAAAATTGTTTTTCTAAAAAAAAAATCCAGAACTGAGTTATCAAAAAAATTGACCATCGCAATCAAAAGTATTTTTCAAAAAAAGAAAAAAGAAGTTGAAAACATTTTTAATACCTATAGCACCTAAATATTATTTTTTCAATAAAACTAAAAATAAAAATGTTTTTAAAGAAAAACCTTTGCTTGAAACAAAACTTTACAAAATCAACATTCATCTCTTTTTTTAAATACCTACGTTATATTATAGGTAAGTAATAAGTATACGTATAAAATTTTGGGAACCAATTTTTCAGGAAAAAAAGCATATGTGCCCATCCATAAATTTTGAAAGCATTAGAAAAGTTTTTTTTTTTTTTTTTTAAACAATGTTTTAAAAAATAGTTGTTGACTTGGAGAAAAAATCTTGAAATCTCTTTCCCTCTCACCCCTCCCCCTCACAAAAATGACGAAAATCTGTTTTCAGAAACGTTGGAAAATATCCATCAACAATTTTTTTTTCCAAAAACTGTAAACAAATATTTTTAAAGAAAGACATAAAAACTACTCTGAAGCAAAATTTTATAAAATTGCATAAAATTCAAAAAATCATTTTTTTTAAACATTTAAAAAAGTAAATTGAATTTGTTTTTTGGGAAACACTGAAAGAAATCTTCACTCAAAATTTTACAAAATTATTTTTCTGTAAACAAAATCTGAAAAAATTTTAATTTTGCTTTGAAATGAAAATTTTTTTCGAACAAAATTTAAAAAATCAAATATTCAAAAAAATTGCAATCTCAATTTTTTTTTATAAAGAATGGTTGAAAAAAAAATTAAAAGTGAATTGTAGGAAACGAAAATTTATATCAAGAAGTACATTTGGCCACACTGAAGGAGGTGCCGTCAAATACAAGGCAATCGGGGGCCCTTCGGAGCCACCAATCAGGCACGTTGGTTTTGTTAGCCTTCATGCGCATGCGTGAGAACTTGGTTTTTTCTTACGTGCTTGTATAGTAGGTAAAGGTATATCATAGTTGCTTCATTTCATTGAGTAGACCAGAAAATAAAAAATTAAATTAATAAAGAGGTATTTTTTTCTCTATTACTCATTTGACATTTTTTGCTTCACGTTTTTTAAGGAAGCGAGGAAGCGACTGATTAATTTATTTTTTCAAAATTATCCATTCAATAAGTTTTTGTAATTTTTCCTTTTCCAATTCTTTACAGTAAATTTTTAATCATTTTTTTCCAAATTTTTCATCAATGTTTTTACCAAAGTTGAAAATTTTAAAAGGAAAATTTAAAAAGGTCATGAATTTTTTTTTTTAAACTCGACAATCACCTGAAAAAATGATTTTTGAAAGGGAATACCTATTATCAAAATTGTCCTTGAAAAACAGGAAACATTTTGATACCTAATTTCTTGAAAAAATTAAAAAAAAATATTATATCAAAGAATTCTTTAAAAATGCCCACAAAAAAATCCACGATTTTTTTTTTGAAAAGAAATATTCCTAAATTTCTTTGAACAAATATAAACTCGTTATCTAACAAATTTCAAATTTTTTCCAAACTTTTTCAAGTGAATTTTCATTTTTAATCAAATTTTTCTCCACAAAAGCAAACAAATTTTTCCAAAGAATTCTCTTTTTTTGGAAATGACTATAGAAATGACACATTTAATTTCTTTGGAAAATTCAAAATTGTCATTAAAAATTGAAAAAAAAACAAAAAAAAATCATCTAAAAAAATGATTTAAGTACGTAACTAGTGAAACAAAGTGCACTTTATTTATTTACCACTTTTCTGATCTAAAAGTGCATTTATTTCCTACGTTACGTAATAATATATTATCCGACTAGTGAAATACTATTTCCACCCACAAATAAAGATAAAAATAACAAAATTAGCAAACTGCAAAAGCATCACAAAACAGAAAAATATTGGAAAAACGAGCCAAATACCAACATATAACCAACATACAACAACAGATAAGAATTCTCGCATCCAATTGGCTGACAAAAATAACGTGTCTGATTGGTGGCTCCGAAGAGTCCCCTATTGCCTTGTCAACCACAACCTTTGTCCTTTACCACAACCCATCGCTTTTTTTTTAAATTCCTTTTAAGGATATTTAGGGGGAAAAAATATCCATGTTGTAATTTTTTGAAAGGTAGTTTGAAGAATTTTCTTAAGAAAATAATCATTAATTTTTTGGAGAATTTTTTTTTTTTAAATTTCGGATTATTTTGAAAAAAAAAACTGTTTTCAATTTTCCAAAGTGGTAAATATTTTCAGCTTTTTCAGGAAAATCATCTTTTAGTTTTTTGGAGAAAATCTTTTTTCATTTTTTCGGAGAAATAAGGGGTAAAAAATATTTACTATGTCTTTGGAGGAAAAAATTTTAATTTTTTGGACTAAAAATATTTTTTAAATTTTTTGAGAAAAAAATCGCTCAATTTTCTTGAGAAATAAATTCTTTAATCTTGATTTTTTTGTAGACAAGTATTCCATTCTTTGCGACAGAAGGATTTCAATTCTTTGAGAAGAAAAATTTTACAATTATTCGGGATAAAAATTTTTTTATATTTTGAGTTTGAAATATGAAACTTTTCATTTTTTGGGAAAACAATATCTTAATTTTTTGAAGAAATAATCTCCTAATTTTTGGCGGTAAAAAATTCTCAATTTTTTAGGAAAATAACCTTTAAATTTTTCGGAGAAATAATCTATTTTGGGGGTAAAAAATGTACTTACCTAGTGGTTTTGAAGTAAGAAGTGTTTAATTTTATTAGAGTCAGAAAAATTTCCAGTTTTCTAAAGTAGAAAAATCCCTTATTTTTTGCAGTAGGTAGGTAGGTACTAGGTGTACCAGAGTAATACGAATGAGTAGAAAAAACTTCAACTTTTTTGAATTAAGAAAAATTCAATTTTTTGGGATAGAAATATTTTCCAATTTAAAAATCTGAATTTTTCGGAGAAAAATTCTTCAACTTTGAAGTTGGTAAGTAGGCATAGTATAATTTTTTGGATTAAAAAAATCCTTTAAATTTTTCGGAGAAATGGGTATTCCATTATTTTTGGGAGGGGAGGGGAGGCGGTAAAAATGTTTTAAATTGTCAAGAGTAGAAACAATCTCAATTTCAATTTTTTTTAAAAATACCTCTCAATTTTTTTCAGAAATTTTTTATTTTATTTTTTTCATAATAACAACTATGTAATTTAAATTTTCAAGATAAAAAGATAGGAAAACAATTCTCTCACTTTTTTTGAAAATTTGGGACAGAAAAAAAAACAAGAAATTTTCTGGAGAAAAAATCTTTCAATTATATGTTTTGAGATAAAAATTACTCGATATTTTCAAGAAGTAAATTTTTAAAACATTTTTTGAAAAAAAAAAATCTCGAGTTGATCTCTCAAAATTTTTTTGCAGCACAGACATTTTTTTGATCTTTAATTTTTCAAAGAAATGGTCTTTCAATTTTTGGAGTAGGTATTTTCAACTTTTTTTTTTAATCAAGAAATCTCTCAACTTTTAGTAGAAAAAAATCATTCTCACATTCAACATTTTAAAATTTTTAATTTTCCACCCCCTCGAAATAAATTTGACCTACACCCTGGAAAACTTCAAGTTGTCGGCCGTCAGTAAGTAATTTTATGAACGATAAAAAGCAATTATAACAAATATTTTATTCGAAGAAGTAAATATTTTCAACAAGTATAATTACAATGCTTTACATAATTACCTACTTACTAGTTTATTTCTCCGCGACTGGTATTTGTTCCACATAAATGTACATTTCTCCAAAGCACTGTCAACTGATGAGATAAGATTCATGATCTTATGAAACACAACGGGATCAGGACAGAACGTCCAAACGCCTCGATCACAGGCTACATGCGAACTTTTTACATCGGCAAGCTCTAATAATAATTTAAAAAAAATAATATTTTCTATCAAAATAATAAACATACCTATCAAGAAAATAAAGCATGCTTTAAAAAGTCCCGGTATATTTTCAGTTGTCACAGCCAGAGCGTAAAGATAGGTATCAATATGAACTCCTCTTCATTGGAATGTTGACAGAACTTTGAAGAAGGATATTTAACCAAAAAACGATAATTTAAACAAATTCGGTATCGAGCGAGAATATATGAAATTAGATGAAATACGTACGTATAATATTTTACACGAATATAACAATATTTTAATGTCACACACAACGACCAACAGTAAACAAAAATTAGTTCAACACAATTGCGAAACAAAAAAAAAACGTAACTATCAAGGTATTTGAAAAATCAAAATGAATAACTGTAACAGACTCGTTTAGTTCATTACTAGAATCAAATCAGCACAGCGTAATGATGCATATCAGGAAAATATAACAGAATTTGGTAGCATTGTTAGATGGGCGTCCTGCAATTAAAATTATTTATAAGTATACACCACATCGCATTAATTTTGAAACTAATGAAATTATACAAACGTACTCGTTTTTCAGAAATTATTTAGCTTCAGCTCTCATTTCAACATTTTCATTATTTTCGTTATTTTCATCAACGGGCCGTCCTCGAATATAGATGGGCGGTATTTTACCATTCACTACGTCTTCAGTCACATGAACACTTAGAATATCAGAGCCTGGTACTTCAAACATTGATTCTAATAAAATAGTTTCCTGCAACAATTCATAAATATTAAATTATTATTTTTGAAAAAAATAAAAATATAAAAAATAGGAATCACTTAACCATTATTGCACGTAATCCACGAGCGCCGGTTTTTCTTTCCATAGCTAGTTGGGCAATTGCTTTGAGGGCATCGGGTGAAAATGTAAGATCAACTTTATCCATCCCGAATAAAATTTGATACTGATGTACCATAGCATTTTTCGGTTCTGTTAGTATTCTTATCAGTAGATCAAGATTTAAAGAATGGAATGGTACTAAAACTGGAAATCTACCGACGAATTCCTGAAAAAAGTTTCAAGTTAAAAACCGATCCAATAATTTTCAATACCAATTACAAAATAATAATCTTTACAGGAATCATTCCAAACTCAATTAAATCTCTCGCTTCGACTTGTTTCAAAAATCTATCCTTTTCTTCGTTATCTTCTTCAACTGAAGACGAAGCACTCTGATGCATCATGTCAGCCAGTGACGCTGCTCTTCTTCCCGGTGAAACATTAGCGGGGACACCGAATCCCAAGTACTGCGGTTAAATATACGAAATAATGAAATGCTTTGTATTGCGCTAATACGTATTAGCTGTAATCTTTAAACTGATATTGTGACATTGAAATCGAATGCCAAGTGTTTACCTTTTCGTTTTTTCGTCTACTAATTAATCTATCTAATCCATTGTACGCGCCAGATGCTACGAATAAAATATTGGTTGTATCGACTTGAACGGTTTCACCGCGTAACTTTCTAGGAGAATTGCGTTCGGGAACATTTACTATTGTGCCTTCCAACATCTGCGTAAAAAAATATGTTAATAACGACGCAAACGATACGATAATGTTAATTGTATATGCTGAATTTTTCCGTTTACCTTGAGCATACCTTGCTGAACTCCTTCTCCTCCAACATCGCGAAGTTGATGAATTCCAGGGACTGCTCCAATTTTGTCAACTTCGTCCAGAAAAACAATACCTGAAAGAAGAATTAAATTTTACGTTAATTTTTCTCGATGTAAAAATAAAATCAGCTTAATCTTACCCATTTGTGCTTTTTCAACGTTGTAGTTAGCATCTTGTAATAATTTTGCGATAACGCTTTCTATATCTTCACCTACATAACCAGCTTGAGTCAAAGTGGTACAATCACAAATCGCAAAAGGAACATCCAAACATTTCGCCACCGTCTGAGCAAGTAATGTTTTTCCTAAAAGAAAGGGTTTTATAATGGTTGCAAATCTCAAGACTTCGAGGCGCTAGATTTCAACTAACCAGATCCAGTAGGTCCCAATAATAAAATGTTACTCTTGTCTAATTGTAGTTCGTGACTGTTGGAATCTAAAATGTCGCTGCCAGCGGCATTACTCGATGACGAATTACCATTACTGTGCTGATTACGAGTCTCCGAATTCGACTGAAATCCTAAACCCCCTTGATTTGATCCGTAATTAAAACCATTGATATGAACAAAATCTGCACAATAGAAGTATTGTGTGTTAAGAAAGCAATTTTACAAACTTTGATAAGAATTCATTCGAGACTCACCTCGATGGGTAATTGAAAATTGAGATCCGTTATCCATAAGTGCATCTTGCTTGCTATTACTAGTCGTTTGCGATAAATTATTATAAATTCTCTTATAATGATTGTACACAGCAACGGATAAAACTTTTTTCGCGTGTTCTTGACCGACAACGTGTTTATTTAAGTAAGCGTATATCTAAATGATAAAACTTGGAATTACAAAACCTATCTGTACATCATGTCAACAAACAAGCTATATGACTCATACCTTTTTAGGAGGCGGCGGTGGCTTTCGAACAAAAGAGTTTCGTTGATCATCCTTAGTTTGTTCTTTCATCGTTTTCTTCGCATCAAGTTCCGACAAAACAACAAAAAAATGATGACATTTTTCACATTTCACAAATCGAGTGGAAGCTATTTTATCAACGACAAAAAAAAACATTTAATAAATTATCGATTATCAACTGATGATATGATAATTAAAAAACGTACAAACAAACGTCTCGACATGAGTACACGGATCTCCGCATTTAGGACATGATAGATGACTACCGCCACCGTCTTTTCCCTTGCCAGTGCCTTTACCCGTGGTTCCTTCTGAACCACCTGCAGAAGCAGCGTTATTTTTGTTTCCTCCTTTATCAACGGTATCACCATCTTTACTACTGCATAGAATTGGAGCCGATGTTGATATTCTGAGCAGCGAAATTTTTGAACTGAATTGTCTTATACTTGAACGCGTCGTCGGAGATAGGCATATTTGGTAAGGGTGGCCATTACAGCACATTATTCCAACTGTGAAAAATACAAAAATATGAAATTTCATTTAATTTCGTTAAAAGCGACAGCTAAACATTTCGTGAAACATACCATAATACGATTTTGTAAACGCATTACTCGACAGATATTTTCCTAAATTCGAAACCAGAGTGCAATGAATTGTTCTCATTTTTGTAGTCAGTGTTATCTTAAACTAAAAATCATTCAACCTGAAACAAAGTATATAAATTGAGCCATTGCTCAGCAAATAGATTACGACGATATACTTACCGAACATTAATATCACAGTTTCGTTGAATAATGATTTCAGAAATAATCGCATTCAACTAAACCCCGGACACTACTCTTTTTTGAAACTGTAAACAAAAATAGAAAACTTGCCAACTGAGGAAGGTCATGAATTATCTAAGAAGAAATTTCAGCCAATAAAAAAATATTACATTAGCAGTTGATGGCTAGAATATAATGAAGTAACGTAATTTATAAAATCTGCAACGTAGACTGTACGTATACGCTTATAAGGCATAAATATTTTCACTAATAGTGCGAGAAAATTCTACAAATCAGAACTTTGATGCATGCAATTTTTGCAAATTTGATTAGCGATGATGAAAATTTCACTTACATTGAGGGCGTCTACAGTTGCGAAGTTGACGAACGCGAAGTGACGGAATTTAATAAAAGCAAGAAACTACATTAAGAAATGAATAAAAATAAGTACAATTAATATAATGATCTAGCTTTACGATTCAGTCAATCAAGATTCAAGAATCACCAATCACGTAATCATTTTTATTTTTTGCAAGTTCAAAATTCAGAACATTCAGAACGAGTCGGAGTCAATATTTCAAAGTACCTGTCGACAAGGTTGCTCAACTTTAAATTGTCTTTTGCTTTTTTTCAATACAATCAGAGCAGCATTAAGGCCAAGTCTGCCTTTTCTAGTTTTCTTTGCCTTTTGTTCAATGTTTTTGAATTTTGACTTTGTTTTTTTCGCAGTATCGCAGTCCATTCCAGCTGACATCGCTGACAACAATGCAAAAAATGTGAAATTTTCTATCTTATTCATTCACTCCTTCTCTTTAAAAGTTTCGATAACACAAATTTCTTTTAGAAATTACAAGATGCTTCCTATATTACTATTACTCATCTAAATTGTGCGAAATTGTGTGTTATAAATGCAAGTGACTAGTGTGTTTTATTGTAAATATGATACAGAAATGAAAAACAAGTGTAAAGTATAAAATGAAATTCTGAAGTTGATTTTTTCTAGTTAGGTACTTATTGTGATTTTTATCAGTGGGTGCTGTGCTGGGTAATGAGAAGTATGTGGTACGATTTCGTATCATTGAAAATCTCTACCCAAGTCTGATTCTTTGAAAATTTATGAATAATAATATGTACGCCGTGAGCGTATCATTTTGAGCGTTCATCACTTTTGCCGCCAGCATGAAGAAATTATTTGGAAAAATCGAGTCGAAAAGTGACACTAATGCTAAGGATTTGGGTAATTGCATTGGTAAATCATTTGTTGTTGGAAGAATGACCGTTGTCGTAGAAGAAGTTATTGCCGAAGGTATGCATTTATTTTTGATACACTCATTGATATTTCGCATTTTTTCTATATCGATGAGCATCACTGATAACTTATTCTCTTTCCTCATAATTTATTGCATGTTTTGATTCTGCAGGAGGTTTTGCCGTTGTTTTCCTCGTTAAAGCTAATAATGGAAAACGATACGCGCTAAAAAGATTATTTGTGAATAATCCATCTGATTTGAATATAGCAAAACGAGAAATTCAAATCGTTGTAAGTAATTGTTTGAAAAAATATCTGTGCGATTTTGAGCTACGGTTATTAATAACGATTTTTATTTCGCAGAGTAATCTAAATGGACATAAAAACATGATTGGCTACGTTGATTCGAGTATTGTTAGTCAAGGTAATGATGTATACGAAGTATTAATGTTGATGCCTTACTGCAGGAATCACGTCCTTAGCATGATGAATTCAAGGTATTTACCTACATTATTATTCTAAACATATCTCTGCTCATTAATATTTTTAAGGTTTTTATGCGCTACATTTTCGTTCAATTTTAGATTGCAGTCTGGATTCAGTGAAAAGGAAATTCTGCATATTTTCTGTGATATTTGCGAAGCTGTGTCGAGATTACATCATTGTCAAACTCCTATTATTCATAGGGATTTAAAGGTTGAAATTTGATCGTATTTACCCTACGTTGGAAATGTCTCGTATCCAACTATAAATTATCCATTCGATTCCAGATAGAAAATATTTTGTTAGCTGAAAGCGGCGATTATGTATTGTGTGATTTTGGTTCTGCAACCGGTCGTATTCTTGATCCAGTGAAAAATGGTGTAACTAGCGTTCAAGAAGAAATTGAAAAGTATACCACTTTATCGTATAGATCTCCTGAGATGGTTGACCTTTATTCAGGAAAACCAATTACTACCAAAGCAGATATATGGGTAACTACATGTTTTCGAGATTTTTCAAATATTTCATTTTCTATTCAGATACTAAAATTGTAAATTCGAAAAGTGTTACTCTGGCTCAAACTTTTTAGAGAATTTGAAGTTCGTATTAATTAGTTTTTTAATTAGATGTTTTTATTGAGTCACGAGTAATTTGAATTAGTTTGAATATTTATTAATGTAGCAGCTATTCGTCTGATGTATACTCGATTACTAAGTCATTTTCATTTTTCAGGCATTAGGTTGTTTGTTGTATAAGTTGTGTTTTTTTACGTTACCATTTGGAGAAAGTACTTTGGCGATTCAAAGCGGACAGTTTACAATCCCTGAAAACTCGAAATATTCGAATAAATTGCACGCTCTAATAAGTAAGATTTCAAATTTATGTACAGATCTAGAAAATTATTCGATATTATATTTAATTTGTGAACTTATCCGCAGAGTATATGTTGGAAGTCGATCCTGATAAAAGACCAGATATATTTCAGACATCGTATTTCGCATTTTTAATTGCTGGTAAACCGTGTCCCGTTAAAAATTTGAACGTAAGTGATAACTTTTTTCGAGCCTTTCTTCATTAATTATTTCTTGTCGTTTTGAGCACGATATGATCTTTTAAATATTTTTTTGTACAATTTTCACTTTACTTCTTGATATTACGTCCTATTTTAAACTTTATACAGAAATCAACGGTTCCCAATGTCGAAGAATTGATCACGATGCTGAGCTGCGATAAAAAACAACAACCACAACCGGTTAAAATAGCCCCTTCGAAACCCCAACTTTCTAACGTAGTTCCTTCCGAAACATTTTGCAGTACGAGTGTAACTCCGCGACAACGACCCAAGCCGATGAATACAACGATTGCCGTAACTGCATTGGGATCATCGCCAGTGTTGAAACGAGCTTTATTTCCAAACCCGTCGTCAATTCAGCAAGCTTCGCAGTCTCCTGACGTGACATGTTCCTTTGTAAATCCACCTAATACGAATTCAGACAGCACAGATACTCGCTTTCAGCCGACTGATCATACTCAGAAACCCTTCTCAGTAACGCCTCCACCAGAGGCAGTCTCATTTGATAATTTATTCCCTTCAAATACAGGTAAATTGTACGTTCATATTTGATAATCGTAGTTATAAATGTAACGACGTATTTCACCGGCTAGAAAATTAGAAGGATAGATACGTTGAGTGGAAAACGTCCAGCTTTGTATGAGTTCAAAAATTACGAGCTCTCATTAATCTACGTCTGAATTAGACCTAGTGAATATCGCTGCTTTCTTTACTATTGACGGGTAATCAATAAGGTCAATGTGTTTTCCAAATATAATTTGTCTTGCGGTATGATTATTGATTAATAATCAAATTTGAATTTTGAGAATGAGTTAATTTTCCATTAGTCAGTAATTAGATTGATATCCTGTCTGATAATGAAAAAATTAGAAATTTTTCATCATTTCTTTTACAGAATTTGAAGACCCATTCAGAGAAGAGCCCCAAAGTTTACCTCCAAATACTGGCAACCCTGCAAAAGTACAAGGTGAAATATACCCCGGACAATCTCCCACATTATCACCATCAAACAGACATAATATTCATAGACGAAATGTCAGCGATACTTCAGCATTTAAAAGGCAATTTAAACAGGGCGTAGTTTCTTATTATCTAAATACATTCTAATACGAAATACTTGAGTCTAGAATTGTTGGCAAGGTTAGTTATAATTCGTTCTGTTTATAGGGTGTATACAAATGAAATGACTCAGTTTCGCAGTTCGCAAAACGCATCGTTGAGGTCATCATCGAAAGATGAGTTCGATAAAACTGATACTCAAGACTTGAAACACTTTTCAACTGCAGGCGTTGCACAGGTTCGAGTTAAAAATCGAACTTTCATTATTTTTCCCATTTGTGAGAGAAACTTATCAAAAATTTCTTGTTTAGAGCAATAAAAGACTCGATAAAGAATCGAAATCTTTATCGAGTGAGGTGGCATCGTGGAATCCGTTCGAGGAAGGTGCTGTACATTCGAAGAAATCACATAGCGTCAGTAACGATATATTCATGGCAAGATTTCCTGAAAGAAGTTTTGCTCAGCAATCAGATAGAAGTAAGTTTGAAGTACTAGTGTAGACATATGGGTGGTGCACATTGGCAAAAATTTGAATTTTAAGAACATTGTGTGTTTCATTATGTTTGCAGATAATTTCGAAAAGAAATTGATGGATAAAGACAGAGATGGTGAATCTATCGAAGATCCTTTTGGTTCAGCTCCATTTCGATTACCCGGTAATTACTTATTATGAGCATAAAATTGAACATAGCGTTTAGTATTCTACAAGGCTTAATATCCCGGAAACCAATACATAATAATATCTTATTCGATATCAGTACTGTGTTAGTGGCTTAAATTATTCTTCTACTATGTTATACTATTAATAACTTTGTTATATATTCTAATAAAATTGATCAACTGACATTTATCTTTTTTTTCGATACTTTTTAGGTTCAAAACAATCGAACAGTAAACATAAAAAGTCTTCTAGTGCTGGTAAGTCGAGACTTCTCGTTCAAATTTCGCTTTTTTTAAAAACCCTTCGCATGCAAAAGTTCCTTTTCAAACGTTATGATTTCCATTGCCGCGCCGCTTACGTAAAAAAGTTGTACCTATTTACAGACACAGTTTTCTGTTACTGGCAAAATGCTAAGTAAAAATTCTTTGGTGTTTGCGTGAATAGAAAATACGGTGTAGGTTGCTGTTTACTACTTTGGGACGATATCTTCAGCTTATTTCTTCCTTTTGAATTAAGTACTCATTCTATAAAGAGTTTTTGGTTACTGTTGATGCTTGTCAGGGATTTCTAATGTAGCACGTAGTAGAACAAGTCAGTTAAGGTTTGAATTTTATTTATTTGAGGTATTAAACTATGGCATTCTTTATGAGACTGCACATGTATGCACGTACAGTTACTTCTCCGATCCATACTAAAATTCGAATATTTCTTTTTAAAACGGTCGAATAAATCGAGGGTTTCTTTGTTTTCAAACAAAATCTAACCCGGAAAAAAATTGAATCCAGGTATCGTTATTCCCGTCAAAACTTTACTTATCTATACCGCATTTCAATCTATCACCATTATAATAAAAAATAGATAAAATTATGTCGTATATGCCTACATCGCATCGCGCCAGTTTTACTTTTCCAGTCAATATTCAAGACTTATTTTTTCTATATTTTCAGATTATACAAGTTCGTTAGACAAATGGAAAAAGTATTTTATAGAGAATAACATAAAAGTAGACGACTTAAATTTGGAAATTGGAACAGACAGCGAAATTGAATGTTACAATGAAGTGTCACCTTCGGAAGTGATAGTTGCACCGTCAACATCTCCTTTTGTTCCAGCTCCAGCCGAAGATAGATCGAAATACGAAAAACTATCTAGCAATTTGGATGACGTTTCATCCGATGATAGTGCTGAAGGTAAATAATACACAACATGTTTTTACAAAAAAGCAGCGTTATTGCCGCTTTTTCTATAGGAACTCAGCAAACATTTGTAGATAAGAAAAAAAAACACTCAAAAAATTGATGGACAAAATTTTTATCACAGAAGCAGGGCCCGCAACATGGAATTTTCTGGATTGTAGCTCAATCTTTTACTAAAGAGGTGGCAGACGAAAAAATTTCCAATGTTGGAAAATTTTTCTTCAAAAAAACTGAAAAAATTTTTACTTAAAAAAAAATTGAGAAATTTATTATTTTAGGATTTTTCTATGCAAGAAATTGTGAGATTTTTTTCAAAAAAAATTGAGAAATTTTTACACTTTTAACAAACAGATTTTTTTCTCTAAATAAATCGAGGGATTTTTTTTATTCTAATAAATTGAAAGAACTTAATTCTGAATAAGTTGGAAAATTTTTAATGAGAATTTTTTTTACCTGTTTTGTTATCCCAAAAACACTAAGACCCCCCTCTCCCAACCCCAAATTAATGTATTTCCTTTACGCCAGAAAAGTGAAAAATTTCGAGATTTTTTTCTCCAAAAATTTGAGAAATATTTTTCCATAAAAATTGAGGTTTTTCCTTCAAAAAAATATTTTTCAACCAAATCGAGAGGTTTAAAAAAAAAAAAAATGACACTTAAAAATTAGGACTTGAAAAAAAATTCTTCAAACAAATGATTTTTTTTTAAATTATACAAAAAATTGAGATTTTTTCTAAAAAAAAGCAAAAATAGGATTTTTACCCGAAAAAATTCACGATTTTCCCTCCGATAATTTGAAAAATAGTTTCATTTACTTCAGAAACATTAGATGATTCCCTCAGCCCTTTGGATATACACTTTTATTGTTTTTGAAAACCACCGGAAGCCAATTTTCATTGCATACTTAGAGCATTGGGCGGAAATGTTTAAAAACTACCCCCCCCTCCCCATCAAGAAATATGTTGTACTCCAAAAACATTTTAAGTAAGTTTTTATTCTAAACAAAATTGAAATACGTTTTCAAAAAATTTTAGATAAATATTTTTTTCTCCGATAATTTTGGCAATTACTGTACACCAAAAAATTGAGTATTTTTTTTCTCCTAAAAAATTTAAAAGATTTATTCTTCACAAAAATTTTCTCAAAAAAATGATATTTCTTCTCAAAAAAAAAAGATAGTAATAATAGTAATAATAATAATTTTAAAAATTGTTCTCCAATAAAAAATTCAAAAAAAAAAAAAAAATGAGGGG
>FIZV01050848.1:0-23004 GCA_900050545.1 Trionymus perrisii | reverse complement strand
TATATATTAAAAAAATTTATTTTTATTTTACCCATGTCTTGGGATTTCTTTTATTCTGCGCTGAGTAAAATTAAACCAAAAAATAGAGCAAATTCCGTTTTGAGCCATCAAAGATTTTTAATTTCAAAATGTTTCATTGGTGTTCGGATTAATCGCCAAGAAGTTCCAAAACCAAATCCCTACAAAAGTCTTCTCAATTATGGGACCTGATTAACATGCCCCACATTGACTCTCTCCCCTCCAATCTAATGATTCCAAGTGGATATCTAATTTTAAACAATCGAATAACATAACACTCAAAATAATAAATTTTCATTAAAACGTACATTTTTTTCGCCATTAAAAAGTAACTTACCAAAGAAAATTTGACTACAGATATTTACAAACGATAATGTATAAAAATTACAATTTCATAAAGATTATACAAAACAAAATAGTTTAAATACAAGCTATCGTATAATTATAATCAACGAAAAAAGAAAAAATTCAAATAACTAGCTGAAATAAAGCATACAACAGAATACAACTTTGACTTGACGTCACTCTCAAAATGAATAAGATAAGGGTAAGATAGAGTTACACTTAATGATTCGATCTTATCACTCGTAAGGAAATCCAAAATAAACACATGTAACTCAATATTTGTAGAATTTTCGTAAAAAATACATAATAATGAACACCAATAATGAATAAGGAATATCTTGGAGTTTTTATCACAAATCACAATGATGTAATGGAAATAATTTGCAACTGAGGTGCGTCAATCTGAATAGCACACGTCGTTCCGGTTGATATAATTTTATGTCGTATACGAAGGCTCGAAATTAATCGTGTGTTCGAAATTCATCTGACTGTCAATAATTCGGAATAATTCTTTGGGTTGTGGTACCCTTCCGCTGTCGATTTTAGACCATAAAGGTACACCTGTGGATAAAGAAGATGTTAAATGAAGCAGTAATAGAATAAAACAAAGATAGGGCTTACCATCCATGGATATTTCAAATGCACCAGATGAGATCAACATATTTTCAAACATATTTGAAAAGAAGAATATCGTAAGGCAGGCGTAAATTTTATTATTTAAGCACCACATCCACCAGTTAGGAGTTTGCCATCCTAACATAAGGAATACGTTCTTCTGTAGTATTATTAAAATGATCAATACCATTCGACTGAAATTCTGAAAGACAGAAAATGAATCAGAAATAAAGTATTTCACTCTGTGCAATGAACATTTTAGCAAATATCTATTTACCAAGAATCTAGCTAGCAGAGTATATAAACCATTAGGTTCGTAATATTCTCCAATTACGTCGATAGTGGGATATTTTTCTTTCAAAATTTGAGCATATTCTTGGAATGCTTTTTGATATCCGCAAGAATGACTGAAAAGATACATGTTGTAGAAAAATCAGAAGACATCAGGTAAATAGCGAAATGCACTTCAAAAAGTACTCACCAGTATTGAATCGTTATAGTGGGTACTTTCGTGTGACGCATATTCAACTTGGTTTCCGGGATTACCTTCTCATTTTGGGGAGTTTCGGTGAGAAGCTCGTTTATAGTGACTGCTACAAATATAAAAAATAATACACCTGGTAGGATTTTATCCTTCATTTTTACCAAGTAAAATATTTGAACGATTCTTATAATTATATTCACTGTAGTTCACTAATTATTTGCTGAAGGCAATTCACTCTTCTACACTGATCCTTAAAATTGAGTAATTTATCAAAGATTACGCAAGCAATGATAACAAAATGAAATTTTTTCCCGAAAAATGAAAATTCATCGAAGAATCGAAATACGGAATTGAAGTTACCTTCCTTGCTTTTGAACAAATCATTAATTTTTCAGAAATCATTTCGATTTTTTTCTGAATAAATTTCTTTGAATCGAAAAAAAATAAAGATATTATTTTTACTGTAATAAAAAGTTATTGATAATTTGATTTAGTGTACCTTTAAAAAGAAGTTTAAAAGAACAAACTCGCTTTAAACGTTGAAAGTTTGTACTCTTCAAACAGTCTACAAATTACAACTTCGAACTTGATACAAAATTGAATCCAAACTTTTTTGACTTGGTCGTCGCTGCTAAAAGCTCCAAATTTTCAATTTTTTAATAATTTTTTACGAAAAAGGCAATTTTTTGTACGAAATTAGCGGTGCCGGTAATTAAATCGAGTCGAATACGACATGGAGAATCCCCTCGAAGAAGATTACGAAGAAATTTTACAAAGACATCGCAAAGAAAAGAAGGAACTACAAGGTAAGCTCAAGCGCTAATTGCTCGATCCTGTGTCCTTAATAATTATCGATCGTAGAACAACTTTTTAGTTGAACTTTCATACCGTAGGTAAACTTCAAGCATTGAAGAAGTCCGCTTCGAAGGGCGATAGAAAACGTAAAAAAGAAGTTACCGAGGAGATCGCTCGCTTGGAAGCCGAAACCATTAAAAGACAAGAGGATGAAATTGCCGAATTTAAAGCTAAGGTAGATTACAAACATTATAATTGCTTGCATTAAGATACGAGTAAACTTCACCATGTTGTGTTTGGCAGAACGATATGGACGCTAAATCACAAAACGGTGATAATCTCTCCGAGGATTTGGAAGATTTAACTATTAACGAAGCTTCGCAGTCGCAAAGAATTAGTAAAGCTCAGAAAAGGCGTAATCGTAAAACTACTCAGCTTAAAGAACGCGAGTTACGTATTTTAGAACAAGATCAAACCAATCTTAATGGCGCTCGTCATTTGGAAACCGAAGAAATCAAACGATTATTGAAAGAAAAAGGATTGATGATTTGTGAAATACCATCGGACGGTAATTGGTAAGTGAACCTCTAATCTAGGCATTTTATAACTATTATGAGTTATATTTTCGAATCTGGTTATTCTGTGTAGTCTGTACAATGCCATAATTCATCGTGTCAAAGAGCTTGACGGAAAAAGTCCTACATTACAAGAATTACGTTCAAGTACTGCTAATTTCCTTCGCGAGAACAGAGTAGATTTCCTTCCATATTTGAGTCACCCTGATACTGGAAGTATGCTGACAGAGGCTCAGTACAGTGAATATTGTGATCAAGTCGCCGACACCACTGCCTGGGGAGGAGAAATAGAGGTACTAGTCATTATATTTTTACACATTTCAAACATTTTAATCGTATTTATTTTTTCTTCGTCAGCTACGTGCACTTTCTCACGTATTGAAACGTCCGATCGAAGTTATTCAAGCCAAAGGTCCAGCCGTTCTTGTTGGAAATGAGTACGAATCGGATGGACCTTCTGCTATCACGTTAACGTACCATAGGCACATGTATGGATTAGGTGAACATTACAATTCAGTCACTCAATTCAAAGATGAAAACGAAGACGAATTTAGCTGAGATGGAATAATACTCGGATAATTATGTACTAGTCACTATGAACTGGAAATTTTCATTTATAAATCTTAGAATTTAATTTATAGTTAGGTGTATCGCAATGTTTACATATTCGTATGAAAGTACCAGTTTGCTTCTTTTCCCGAATAATGAAATGCCGAAAAAGAATTTTAATTCACGTTACAATAATTATGCAATAATATGTTAACGTTTTATATTGTTAGCGGTTTTTGTTACTTATATGTATTTGTGAATTACGAAATGTTAATTAATTCCGTATTTTTTGTTTTATTTCTTGCATTTTTTTATTGCGCCACTTTATTCTTTTTTCAATAAATATATAAATTTGTAGTTAACGATGGTTGTTTCTTATTTCAATAATTCCAATTCTATTTCGTAAAATGAAATTATAATTGACAAATACATTTATGTTACAACAAAATACGGAAACTTGAATATTCTGTGCTTTAAAAAATTGAACACTGCCCAGTTGACTCGTAAGCGTATAATTTCTGGAAGCAAAATCCACACACTTATGAATCGAAGTTTGATTTCCCATTCGTAATCAATATTTCAACAGGTTATGGGCCCAGGATGGCAGAGTCAGCATACTGGGCCCACAACCTGCTGGAACACTGATTCAGTTGCATTTTAGTAGTAAGACGGATACGTGAAATAAATTCTTAAAGTTTATTTGTATATACATTGGTGTTCTGCCCATGGGCCGCATTGACTTTACTTATTGCACATAGATCTCGTCTTACATAATAATTGAATATGATCGGAAACTGACGAAATTATAAAAGTTTGATCACAGATAAATTCTCGTAAAGAATCACAGTTCAACAAGCCCGCTGGTGTTGAATTACAATTAATTGGATTATGACTTAAATCTAATATACGCAGGTTTCTCAACGCGGGAAACGAATTGATCGAAGTGATTCCGCAATTTCTCAACTTTAATACCTGAAAGAAACAAGGGGAAATTTTAAACATATGGTACTTTGTGTAGAAGCCTTGTTCTCTAAAAACAAAATGAATTACATGACAAGAAAGTAGCACCGCTAGTTTTTCAATTAGTCCATCTCCAAGTGGATTTTCACTCAAATCAACTTCTCGAAAATGAGTAAAATAATAACTATGGTAAAACGCTGTCAAGGAAATATTCCCAGCAACGAAGCTACCACTCCAGTCACTAATTGAGGTTAATTTTCGTTCCATTTTTTGACGACTAACTGAAAAAATTATAAACTTGATTTATATTTGGCAGAATGAATTTTAAAACATTTCCAATCATACTTACTGAGATCAGAATAATAATTAGCTCTCAATTTATCGATTGACTTCAATTTTTCTAATGTATCAATATCAACTTCTTGGCCAAGTTTTTCTTTAATTAAATTCATAGCTAATAATGACCCTGAAAAATATAATACAAAGATTTTACTAATTTCAAGTTAACATTTTTTTAAATTTTCTTCGACTTACATTTATTTTCTGGTTCGAGTTGAACTAGTTGCTTATAAGATTCTAACTGCTCATTCAGGTAGTTTTTCTCAATAACACTGAGAACTGGTTTGAAATCAGCGCTTCTACCAAACACTCGATTAACTCCTAAATCTATCCAATCTACTTCTTCACCTTTACGAAACAACATGACTTTATTTGTTTCACTGGAACTTACATCAACTAACTTTTTTACCTACATAGAGACAAAATAGTTGATTATTAAGGAGTAATTTCAAAAAAAAAAAATACTCTGTACCAAACGTACGAATATATTGGAAAATTTGTCTTCATTTAAAAACGACCAGTTATTGCTTCCGAGGCCCTGAACAGTGATTTCAGAAGTGGTAGGATGAACAGCCACCCACGCTAATGAATTAGAGGAATCGATGCCAGCTTGAATTATTCTCACGGAATTGGTTATATGACCGAGTAACCAACGATGATAGAACCAAGCACTCTGGTCATTTGGATCCGTATAAACAGCATTCTCGACCAAAGATACCTCTGCATAAAAAAAAAAATTATAAAAAAATAACTAATATTCGTTTGATTTGAATGGTACCTATTTAGTTTGAATTTTCATTCACCTTGTCTGTAGATATCATTTTCGACCAATTTCTCTCGTTCGAATGCACAATAAATACGAGGTATGAGTTTACTGCGGTAATGCCAGGCCGAATAATTGGAAAAATTAGATACTAATTTTTGCGAACTGTATTCCAACTCTTTTTCTAATTCGGTGCAATGATGATCTACTACGTATCTTCGGTAATCCCAACAATGAACTGAAATAATATATAGGTAGATCAATTCCTTATTTTTTTTACTAGTTTTTTCCCCATCATTGACACATACAGTTTCTTTCATCCAATTCTAAATATTTCGTACATAGTTTTAATTCATGTTCCCAATTTGGTTTATCGGAATAACGATCTAAAATCCAACATCTGTGATGCCAAGCGCAGTACGATTTTGGATTCACTCGTAGACCGGATTCAGTCAATTTGAGTTCTTTTTCAACGACTGAGTTTACATCTTCTACTATACTGTAAAAACAACTTCGATTAATAATCTCTCTCGAGGCGACTATTTTGATTAGGATTCGACGACCTACTCCTTCATTTTTAGCAAAGATTCGCGACGTATATTCCATAAGGTAGCTACATCTGGGTTCATGACTAAAATGTCAGCGGTTAATGTCAACATTTCTTCATCTAGTTGTTGTTCTTTTCTCTGAAACGACAGAGGAATTTGTACTGATACTCGATAGAATAATAAAACATAATCCTCGAAGTACCTTGGCTAATATTTTATCCATCTGAGATCTGTAATAATTTGCTTTCTCTTGTTCTTTCTTCTTAGTGAGAGCCTGCATTTCAGCAGTGGTTCGTACCTTGAGTCGACCGTGCTGTGAAATGAATTAAATTTCACATAAATATGGTATAATTAAATTCATCTTAAAGAAAAGTGAAATTACCATTTTGGTTGCGTGTGATGAATTCTTGAATTACTGGAACGGAAATAACTTATGTGAAATATTATATCGGTGAACAGAAAACTCAACTAATGATTTCAGAACTATAAATATGAGTTACTTTTCAATAATTTTGCATCAAAACGTCAAAACTTCACAAAACTTTCATCATTTATTTTCGATGACTAAAAATTATAGGTAATTGATCTATTGATAAGAAATTTGAAATGATTCAAATAAGAACGATCAGAATCGTAATTTCCTTACTTAAAACTTATTATCACATATCACATAAACACGAAAAAAAATGCCGCACTTTGGCGCTCATTCAACAATTTTTTGCTAAAAATCATAATCAACTTAGGAAATTCTTTGCTAATTGCTATTAAAACATTTGTTGGATTAATCAATACTTGGAGCACTCCTGAATATATCTTTGAATGAAAATTTGTGCATAATTGCCTCTCATATCGAGCGAATTACACACTTCATAATGAATAGTACCCGAGTAAGTTGACAACTTCTGTTGACCATAATTTAATCTCAAATCTATATCGTGCTATCGATTTTTTACTTATCTGCACATTTCTTTTCATTAGGATACTAACAATCTGGAGACGATGGGTGAAATAAGTACAATTCAGCCTACCGAAGCTATACAATATCCCAACGATAATGAGGATATTGAACAAATATTCGAAAATTTGTACTGCGAAATGAAAGACGTATTGAAGGAGATTCAGTCAGTACTCCGTAAATCCACTGTCCAGCCTTCATTTATGACTCTCAACAACGAAAGAACGGTTGTACTGCGTGAATTGGAAGCTTTATTGGAGAATAAAACCAAAACCGTGTGCGAACTAACAAAAGCTATCAAAAAATCCAAAGATTATGGTAAAAATCGGAATTGCATTATTGTAATTTTAAATGGTTCCTCATCTCATAACTTCTTTTTTTCTAGAATTCCCACGTTATAAAGGAGACGCTGTGTTGAGCATGCCCAACAAGTTACAAGAAGAAACAGCGAACTGCAAAAAACTGATCGAACGTTTGGAGAATACGAATAAAAATAACGAAAAATATATCGAATTGTGAGTAATTTTGTACGAATTAATTTAAATAAGAATATGCTTGAGGAGAATAAATACATCTTTGTTTTAGATTGACAACAAGTAAACGTTTTCTCGAAGAGATGAATAAATCGTTGGTAAGCTCGAACCAAGCTTCAGAAGAACTTTCTAAAATCGAGAAAGCAGTAGATAGAGATTACAAAGAATGTAAAAAAGACTTGGTATGTATGTTAGTCACTGTATGAAATAGTCATTTCAATTATTTATTTATTAAACGTGATGTGAACAGAGAACAGTTCTTGAAACGTTGTACCCTGAGGATGAAGTTAAGGAAGTAATTGGAGTAAGTTTTGGGATTTTTTGTTTTATGATTTTTCGTTACATGATTTTTAATGCACTTTTTAAATGCAGGAAGTTATAGAAAAATCTTTGAGTACCGAAGATGAAGCTGATCAGTGGTACGAGGTAGATGATTGTAACGTTTTCAGCATCATCACACAATTGGTTGACAGAGGTATTCTTTTACGTAATCCTCACAACGAAAAACAAGTTAAAATGATTTTGAATTGATATTTAATTCTTTGTTGTACGCTGTACAGTATTATTATAAGAAATTGTTTTCATTTAAAATTGATATCATAATAAGGCAAAAATCGCGTGTACAGTTTCATCGTTAAAATATAAAAGAACCTAGACATTTTATGATTTCAAAATATTCCAAACAAAATATACCTACTTTGAAATATTGTGCCTTTAAATAAGTAAAAAATAAGTAAATTCGTATGGATGCAAATTAAGCAATATTTATTACATTTTTTCCCGATATTAAAAATGCTTTAACCCATTCTGGATATGGCTGCTGTATAATACCAGCTTTGATCATTTCATCGATCGTGTGTCGGATATTTTTTGATTTCACTTGCAAAGTCAAGTTGACTCTGGTACCTTCAGCTTCTGGAATTGTTCTCAAACCTCTCCATTCGGTATCAGCCTGTTCCACAAATTATGAAATGATTTATCGAAGAATTGCCTTCAAGTACGAATACTTATTAAATTCAACTAACCGTAACCGTAAATGATTCCAATTTGAATGATTCTTCTCCCAAAATTTGTTTCGCATGCACAGCGCGTACTTTATCTTGACAGAAATCCTTTCCTTGCGACAATCGCACACAATCAGCTGCAAAAATAAAAAATATTTTCAATTACTTCGACTTAATTATGAATCTCTCAACTGCCAACTTACCAAAAGTATTCTTCAATACTAATGAAGTTTCGGTTCTTTTTTGAGCAGCTTTTCGTTGTCCATTCAACATTGTAACCAAAGAAGGAATATTTTTACCGCTTAATTTACAGATTTTATGATCGCTGAATCCAAACCCAGACACCAAAGTCTTGAAAAATTAATGATTAATTTCACTAAAATTCTAACAGGGTTGTTATCTCGGATCTACTCAGATATTGTACCTTGAGAACATCTTCATTTACATTTTTCGGCGAATAAAATAAATAAGGACGAGTGTTATGTCGACCAATAAAATAAGGTGCCATGTGTCTAGTTTTTCTAATAACCACTAATACGATCCATAAAATTTCATCTTCCATCTGGGTATGCATCCTCTGAGAAATACATTCGATATAATAGTGATCATATGAGACAATTGATGACGATCTTTTCGACGTACCATATTAAAACCCTGTTTGCGAAATTCTCTAGCAATTTTTTCCTGAGTATCATCAGCCACTTCAATGGAACCAGACGGTTTTTTCATTAATACAGCGGTCCATTGCTTTCTAGCGTTATGTAAAACGAGATCTAAACAACGAAAAGAGATCTATTAAGATGGACGAAACGCACAAAGATATGAAGTATGGATACGTATTGATATACCTTACCTAGAGTTAATAAATTATAGTACAAATTTTGTATATCTTCATAAGAATAGTTCTGTAAAAATAATGTAGTTAATTAGCACCAGAGATATAGAAATATCAGAAAGTAAGAAGTAACTCACTTTGGTATATTCTAAAATTATTTTGGCAATATCGGGCATCTTTTTTGAAAGATTGAACTTCTGTATTGCTCTTTCTACTGTACTCCAAGACAGGCCTTCGAAAAAATCCAATATGTGTTCCTTGAAGTCTTTCATGCTGAACTTTACGAATGCTTTGTAAAACTTATCATCGAGCTGTTTTCTTTCTGCAAAAAATGATCAATTGTTAGAGCATTACGAAGAGCTATGAGAAGAGTAAGTGATACTTACGGGCATCTGTTGGTGCCATATTGGTGTTTGAAGCCACAAGAGTAATCCCTAGAAATCCAGCTACTTGAAATTAATGAAAAATTTGTAAAACTATTCACTTTTTTTCCTTCTTAAGTCAAGTTCTTTCTAAAGATAACGTTTTTTCTGATTCAAGATATTTTATGTTTCAAATTTGAAACGTGATGAGATAAAGAGAAGCATGGTTGTCGCATATTAAAGAAGGAAAGGTGCTGAAATATTCGATGTTAAAAATTAATTTTTGTTATTTTTTCGGTAAAAAATCTTAATTGATGAGCGAAAAAATGATAAGACATTTAAAATACTATTTAAATGCACCGTGTTTCAATTTTAACCCTTATAAAATGAAAAAGAGGGTAATTAAAATTTTCAAAAGTTCGTTTATTTCCTTTAATTTTTTTGCATTTAGCAACATTGGACATTGTCAAAATTCATAAACAATAAATTGGCGCCAAGCGGCCAAGCTCAGCTGATAAATTTTTAATAATTTTTGTAGTCATATCAACCGATAAATAAATTATAAAAATGGTTGATAAAATTAATTTTTCAATCATTAAAAGACATACGCTTATTGATCGTTTACTTTAATTTTAAAACCCAACGATACTCAATGGTAAGTACATTCTGTTTATGGATTTTTCTTCGACTTTTATTCTCATTTTGATTCCCACTTTTACAGGATACCAACGATCGTTTAATATTTCTGGCCGAATGGAAAGATACTTGTTCATCTGTCGATTGGAAATTCAATTTGTTTTTCTACCTAAATGATGAAACCGTAGAACTGGTTAGTATTTCATATCATTCTGCAGATGTGTGTGGTTTCACTGTGTATTGAATATTGAATCTCAATTAGGAGAAGTGATTACAGTATGATTTACTCAAACATCGGCTCTTTTTGAAACGTACGAAATGTGGAAATTTCACCATCGATAATTTCTATATTGGAGCATCATTACGGATATGTTCAAGGCTGATTACCATCAAAGATTACGCCGACTCGTACACCCGTAAAAAAGTTGAAATTATTTCACAAAAGTAGGTATATTTTTTACACTGTAATATATTTTTCTCCGCCGATAATATTATGCAATTTGTATTTATTTTAGAACATGCGGTTTTATAAAACCAGATCTAATGCATAAAAAAGGAGAAGTATTGAAACTCTTGGAATCTAATAATTTCAAAATCATCAACTTGAAAATGACTCAACTGCCTCAAATATTAGCAACCACAATATTCGAAGATTACGAAGATCAGTCCATCGTTATGTAAGAAATTCCCCTTCCAATTTATTTTCTCTTCAAAATCGTCTGATTGTAGCCATAAAATCTTAGGCCATTGATCGAGCACGTGACCAGTGGCCCTGTACTTTGTTTCCAGATCTTGGGTGAGAATTCTGTGATTCGTTTGTTAGATTTAGTTGGTCCGGAAGATCCGAAAAATATAATTGCCACTGGATCGGACGCTTTACGGGCTCGGTTTGGTGTAGATCCAATACGTAATGGAATTTACGTATCTACTTCATCCGAAACCGCTCTTAGGGATGAGTTACTTTTATTTAGTCCAAAAGAAGCTCAGTTCGAATATTTACCTCCGGTGGTATCTCTCAACGAATCGTTCTGTTGCGTTATTAAACCACACGCTGTGAAAGAAGGTAATTGGTACCGTGTTTTGTAGTAAATCAATGTCTTACTAATGGTGGAAATTCATATTTAGCTAAAACCGGAGTAATAATGAATATCATTGAAGAAGCAGGTTACCAGATTAGTGGCGTATTGATGATAATGTTGAGTACCGAGCAAGCCGAAAAATTTCATGAAGTTTACAAATATGTTGTCACTGATTATCAAGTTTGTACCTACTTTGGAGTCGTATGAAATATTGATTAAATATTCCATAAATATTATATTTTTCTTTTTAGAAAATGGTAAATGAATTATGTTCCGGATTTTGCGTTGCGTTAGAAGTAAAAGGTTGTTTTGAAAAAAATACTCATTCGGAATTTCGAAATTTGGCTGGACCATTCGATCCGGTAAATGTCTTTTATGAAAACTATATTTCATTCCTTTTAAATTACAATTATGAAATTTTTATTTTAGGAATTAGCAAGAAATTTACGACCACAAACGATTCGTGCTCGATTTGGTCACAATTGCGCTCAAAATGCTATCCACGTAACGGATTTGGTAGAAGACTGTGCTTTAGAAGTAAGTTTGGCTTTTTTCTCTCCAAAAATTGTACAATAAAATTGATATAACATTTACTTTCAGGTGGAATTTTTCTTTAAAAAGATCTCATGAGACTTCAGAGACGATGATAACTAAAATGAATAGAGTCAGAATAAGACGAAAATAAAAGTGACTAAATTTTTAAAATTTCAAAAAGATTATTTTATCGACAAAAAGTAATCACAAAAAACACAGATGAAATTTTAAACTTAAATTAACGAGGAACATATAAAAAGTCACTTATTCCTATAACGTCTAATGAATTCGTCAACATCGAATTTTCTTTTGCAGCCATCGTAATTCATGTACCTGATTTTTCCGAAAACTGATCTTTCCCTCCAGCCTTGATCATGAGTACCACAAATGGACCACATGCAACCTAAAATGAATGAAAGATATAAATCGTGCTTCCATTTTATAAATGAAAATATGTAAATTTTATAAATAAATTTTTTAAAGTGAATCTATTCGTCTTACCAACATAGCCATTGGGATCTCTACCATCCATACTGTATTTATCGTTTAAATATATCGAGATCTCTAACGCTTCCTCTGGACTTTTCGTCCATTCTAATATTTTCTTCGCCCAATACATTCTCAAAAATCCGTGCATTTTGCCTTCTACAACCATTTGTTTTTGAGCCGCATTCCATAAAGGGTCGTGAGTCTTGCTCTGTTCTAACTGCTCTTTGGTGTAGACTTTTTCTCGTTTATCTTTCCTGAAATGGAAATAAAATGCGTCAGAACGTCGCTAATTTTTCTTAACACTGATTCAACTCACCTATGATCTTCCAAGGTCTTTCTAGCCCAATTCTCAGCTCCTTCGATCGAATCATAGTTCTCATTATAAAAGCAGAAATTCTCCGAAAGCTCTCGTCGCACGACTAATTCTTCGCAAAACGCATCGACGCTCTTTTTATACTTCGATGCGAATTTTTTCGCACTTAATGCGCACCTTTGAGGTGAAATTTGACCTAAGGACAATTCTCAATGAATAATCAGATCACAACTCGTCAACTTCTAAAAATAGTTCAAACTTACCGAAATGTAACCATGGTGAGACATTGCTCAACGCTCGTTTTGTAGGATCGTTACGCGCGTCATCGTAAATTTTAACACCCGACGAGACAAAATCGTAAAGATTTTTCATTCCAGCAGTAAATCCAGGAGTAAACGTATCAACCGGACCGACAGATCTGTTTACTTCTAAACTATCACCAGCTTTGCTCCAATCAATCAACTTTTTAAAGAATGCAAATGTACATTTTTTTTTTCTTTCAGGTGTAACTACAAATAATCCCAAGAAGATTACCTCCCCAACTCACCACAGCCTTAAAAGATGATTTAAAAGGGTGCTTTATTACTGGAGGAAATTCGGTCAAAAATTCCCCCAATTTGTTATTTATTTTCGGACGAATTGTTCTAGCTGCGTATTCTCGTTTATCTGAAGCGTGCCAACATGGAACCACATTGTGACCGTCAACCTAAAATTAAAATAAAATGATAGTGAACTGCTTATTTAAAGATGTGCACAAGGACTTACTTGAATTAAAGGAACATCTTTAGGCAAAGTTTCAGTCAACTGTTTAGCCCATTTTTGAGGTAATCTGAGGGGACAGAAATCGATAACAACAGCTCCTAATTTATGTTTTTCGACAAATTCCGGTAAAATATCTGCACCGCAGCCGATCAAAAAATGAAATTCGATATCTAATTTTTTACATTCCTTTTCCGATTCTTGTAAACCTAAAAATAAATACAACACAACGTATAATAATTTAAACAGAAAGCTTTCATCGTTCAAAACTTTTTACTACCTTTAAAAATGAAATCAAAATGACGTATCGTAGCATCTAAAAATTTTGGCAATCTACAAAAACAAACGTGTAAAGGAACTTCATTCTTTATAGCTAATTTTTGAGCATACAACAGGGCCCAATTATCTGCAAAAGGAAATTCTCATATTTAGTTAGAATTCATAAAATGCAAATAAAACATTCCAACGTACCATGAATTCTTTGATCTCTAAACATCCAGTATATCACTCCTTTACCCCAATCTGGAAATTCAGTAGAACTGGAAAGTATCCTGGCTCTTTTTTTATTAAATTTGAACTCCATAATCGATTCTGCTGCCTGAAACAATAACATTTCATCAATACCATGTGCTCCAGTGATAAAATCAAACACTTGCAGTTACAATACCTTCTTTCTATCAAACTCGATTCTCTCCATAAATGATTCAAAACTTTTCAATTCCTTTGAACTTGACGTTTCTGCAACTTCTGGTACGCTTTCTTTCGATGAATCAGATTTTAAAAACTTTTTGATGCCTTGATTAGACGTTCCCGCCGTTTTTCTTTTCGACATTTTTGCAGCATAAGATTTGAATGGTCGTAGGAATGAATGTGAGGTGAGTAGTACTACGTTTAATTTGATGAAACTTACAATCAGCATGTGCTGTTAATTAACAAATTTATTCGCAAAAATAAAATTAGTAATGAAGTAATGAAGCTTTTGGAAACGATCAAGAGATTGCTACTACTTGTGCCACAGAACGTAATAAAATAAATTATAAAAGTCAACTAACTTGTAATACTCGTAAATGATGTCTTTGCACTTGATTTGTAGTTTAGATTTTAACAACACACAAACAATTTTATTCGATGTAACTGTAAGTAATTTTTGAAATAACCAAATCAAAAAATCAAATTTGAATTCGATCGATATCAAAAAAAAACAAAACAAAAAATTAAATATGCACAGTGTTGTCTCCTTTAACAATATTTCAAAAAGTGCTTCGCTTTTTTCGATCTCTTTGTTTTCCATCTACCCTACACCCTAGTCCACCCGTCAAATAGTAGTAAGCGGGCTGTGGGCTGTGGGGTCAATTCGAAAATTTTTGTAACTAATAACCCAAAATTATAAAAAAGATCTTAATCTACACATTTTGCTTGAAAATTTTTCAATTGGCGCTTTACATAGAGATGTGAAGATTTTTTAGAAGAGGATGGGGCCTCGGAAAAAGATGAAGAGTGCCTTCAAAAATGAGACCCCAGCTCATTTGAAAAAATACGTCCAAGCTAAGGTTACGAATCAGTTATAAAATTACTTTCAACCTTTCGATCGCACGGACTTCCTTAGTTCTTTTCCATTTGCAATTGTACTGTAAAAACAAAAGGTAATTAAAAATAATAATTGGAAAAAGTAGGTATGAAAAAGACTTGAATACGTTTATTCACAAATCACAATTCAACAAATAAATGCAAATTGAAATCACAAAATAATTATAAAATATTCATATAAAACTCTAGCAGTACGATCCGAATAAATAGATGTGTTCACCTGTTCTGTAATTTCTCGTGGATCAATCACAAAAAAACGATAAATTAAATAGGTAGGTAACATGAACAAAATTTCATTAAAAACAAAACAAACCAGTGAGAAAAAATTGAAAGACAATAAAAAAAATGTATCAAGATTAAATAGTTCGATAATCAAACAATTAAAATAATGGAATATTAAAACCAGGCATAACTTGATACTTCGATTGCACTGTTCTTTAGTTCACCTTACCACAAGTTCAATTTATTCTCAATTTCCTTCCTGCGCTGTTTCTTTTGTATGTATTTTTCATTATTTTGTTTTCTATCGCCAGCAGAATCAGTAGAAATAGTTTTCGGTTTAGTGTCGAGCAATGCTCGATATATTTCTTCCTTTCGACCTTCACTGGGAATTTTTTCATGACTCCTGTCACCAGCGGGAGTAATTTTTTCGGTGGCTTTAGATTTAGTGCCGAGCAACAATTGGTACATTTCTTCTTCTCGGCCTATATAAACTGTATTGAGGTAGAGGTTCGTTGGTTTAATAAACTCCACAATAGATTGTAACTCCTCTAGTGATGAATGATGGGAATAATATACTACCACCCTCGAATATGTATAATTACCATCCCAACAGTCCTCTTTTTTGTTGTATGTAACGCCGTTGCTGTCTATTTCATAAGGTAGCGAAGGTAGCGAGTAATAATAGTTGTTGAAGTAACCAAGAGCGGTGGGCCTAATGACTCTAGTTTTGAAAGAATTTTTGCATACTTCTTTATTGCATCCTCCGTTCCTATGACAAGCGTGAATCAACCAGTTCTCGTTTCTGCCTATATCATCAACATCAATCACCTCGAAATATCTAAATAATTCTTCAATTCCGGCGTAAAATTTATTAAATTCATTTCGATGAACCACTATTTTGGTTTTAAATTTTTTCGCTAGAGATATAAACAGATACTCGCTTCCGATACAAGTATGAATGTCAAGAATTATTCTCTTCTTGGGATTTTTATCAAGTAGCCATTCTTCGGTTAAATTCAAAATAAGTTCAACAGATTGGTCTCGATGCGGCATCGTGTTCGAACCTGGCAAAGCAAAAGTTGTATCTAGGTAGAGATCATCTATTCTTCGGCAGCGATTTTCAGAGATCATTAAATACTTTTGACTTTTTTTGAATTCAGCTAAATTCATACGCATATCTCCAGTATAAAGAATTCTTTTATTGTGATATTCTATCACGAACATCACAGCACCCGGGCAATGTCCAGAGGGAACAGATGTCACACTAACGTCGTTGCCGTCATCCAGCGTGTATACGACGAAAGATTTATTGAAAGGAAGTATTTGAATTTTACTTGGATCAATCCCATAACTGTTTTTTATATATTCAGCGGTGAGTGGTGAAGTAAAAATGTATTTGTCAGAAGATTGATGAAGCTCTTTTGCAAAAAATGCCAGTCCTTTCATATGATCAGTATGATGATGCGAAAGCAAGAAAACTTTGCATCTTTGAGTATGCCATTCAAATGAATCGATGGCCATGAATTTCAAACTTTCATCCTTTAAAAACCCGTTGAATGATTCCGAATAATTTATATCATTTTTTTGAGGAGTCGCGTAGTTGGAATGCATTTTTCATACAATCTGAAAATAATACATCATATTGAATTGCAGTTCATGAGTTAGTCCTCATTTTTCAAGCATGAAGAAATTAAATATTCTTAAAAGAAGTACACAAGTACAGTAATGATAAAATAGGGAGAACGAACGGACTTACTATTTTTGTATATGGTAATGAATCACCGAATCTTTTGCAGCAAAATGAAAAATCCACTTTCTGATAGGAATTTTATCGGAGTCTCCCAGTCTCGGTTTCTCGAAGAGTATTGAGATTATTTCAAGTTCGTAGAACTAATTAATGTTAAATGTTTAGCTTGGAAAAATTATTCAAATTAAAGAGTCGAATGTTACAGGAGGTTTGTGTTTTAAAAGGGTGAAGATTTGAAATTTGAATTGAATGAAAAGTTTGAACTTTGGAGGTAAACTTTTGAAAATTTGATGGTGTTTTTGGGTGTTTGGTGTTTACTTGAATTTTGTTTTTGATATGACGAGTTCATTTTTTTGACTTTGTATTTGTTATGTTCTTTTTAGCCAGCATTATTTTGAATTTCAATAATGTTGCAAGCGAATTACTTGTTTTAAAGCAAAAAATTTCCAGTTTTTTCATTTTTTTTTTTACTGGAAGCGCCGAAACGAAAGTTTTCTTTTGGAGATTTTCTTTTTTGAATATTCAGATTTTGTAGAATAAAACATTAATAAGATTAATTATGATAGTGTTTAGAACATCTCAGTGAATCAGATCTTCTACCCTTTCAATTAATTTTTTTTTCAAACTTGAAATACTTCTGGAAATTAGTGTGCTACTTCAGTGTAAGAAAACCACCGATACCTTATCAATATTGAACTTCGTAAATCAATCATGAGTACTTTCAATCTAGAATACGATGAAACTCTAGTTTTAATGCTATTCAAAAACGTCGCGAATATCGAAGAAATCAATTGCAAGTTGGCTACATCAACTCCGCCGTTTCAAAACTGCACCATTATAAACTATAAACTGATAGTGGATCCTTTCCAAATTCTGGTTGCTGCCAATAAAGCTGTCAATTCCAAACAAAACGGTAATTTAATAACCAAATCTCTAAGTACAGAATTATTATTCAACTTATCGATATCCGAGAACATTACCGCGTCGCTGAATAAATTTGGATACGCTTCCAACACCCAACATTTGCTGTTGGCAATATTTGAAAAAGATCCTCAGGTGATTCAAGCTATTTCATCAGAAGTACAAGGAGTCCCAGATTATATTACGAATTTGTGTAATTATAGTGATACTGAAGCCATTAAACAGTCTTATGATGTAGCAGATGAGAATTTAGTTGCTAGCTCATTACTAAATCTAGTCACTACGAAGATTGCTTGTAAAGGATTATGATGTGATGAAATAGAAGTTTTGTTGATATTTTAGCGTACTACTTTAATAATAAGTTTTTATTATTGTGTTTCTCTTGTTTTGAATTTCCATATATGAAAAATATAAAAACGTAAATACGATTTTTAAAAAACTTTATTTTATACACAATTAAAATAAAATAACAATGGGCATAAATATTGATCAATCAACGACGATAATTCTGTTGAAGTTTTTAACTTATTTCCTGTCCCAGTAACGAAAGCTGTCAACAAAGAAAGAATTAAATTGGTGTATCTTTGAATAGCCATATTAAAACAAGCACTTCCCATTGGCTGGTTACTCACTTCTCTCAGGAACTGTTTGGCATTCATTAAAACCGAAGTACCGTATACAACCTTACGACCCGCATTCACAGCCGCAGCACCACCCCATTTACTCTGTAAATCAACGTCGTATTTATTAAATCATCGCCCGACTCCGTTGATTAAATCTTTAACCAATGAAAGTTACTTTGCAATAATCCACTAAATTCTGATACTCTATGTAGTTTCCACCGCCTACGACGAAAACTATAGCTTCTTGGAATGGAGTTTTAGAACGAGTGACGTCCGTAACTTTGATTTGTTTTGGGTCGAAATACCTATAATCACCCTCGGGTGTGCTAGGTTCTCTTCCTTCGAGAAAATCATCTACTATTCTGGTTATTGGGAGATTCTAAAAAAGAGTGTAAATTCTTTGAATAAAATCTATCTATCTAGTACTTACGTTTTTGAGTAAAATGAAAAAATACTCACGTGTCGTTTTACAACCAAGTTTTTTACACCTTCCATTACGAAAGACGATCCTTGCGAAAGTAATTTGGAAAACATTCCGATAGTTTTAGTACCACCACCGACAGCTATTTGGCTAGACGATGTCGTCATATTTGCATACATTCTGCGCAAAAAGTAGAATAATAAATATCTCGAGCAATGGAGTTCAAAATGAAGTAGAAAATAACCTACTTCCAGCGTTTAATATAATTTATAGGATTCGTGTCGCAACCAGCTTTCTCCAAGACTTTGTAAATTTTATCAAATTCACTCTGAAATACGAACAAAGTCCCTAAATACTCGCGTTAATTCTCAAAGATTGAAAAAATACGCGCAACTTACATTCGAGATATTTGCTGCGCAAATATAATAAATCAAGAACAATCGTAGTTTATCTTCATCAGTTCCAAATTCTGGGTCATCTATTAATTCGCTCAAACTGCGATCTAGCGATGTTTTAGACATGACTTTTTCTTCTATTTCGAAAAGTGTATCAAGCCTGCGCGATTTAATAGCGTCTAGAATTTCTGCAACGGAAAATTATACATTATTGACCCACCTTTAAAGCCTTAGTTTTTATAGTTGAACACCACCTGTAGCGATTGACGTATGCATATCAATAAGTCTTTTTCTTTCTAGAAGTTGCGGCAGAGAATTCACAGCCGAGGTTAGTTTCGCCGTGTTATCTGACATCATTGAAAAAACAATATCGCTTTCGTTATCCAAACCCATAGAAGCTTTCAATTTCTTCACTTCTTCTTCGGATGTTCTGAGCTGTTCTAGTTCTTCTTGAATAGCTTCGGCGACAGTAGGAAATGGACTAAAAATTGACACGTGTCAGATTAATGCTGATTATTTTTTCTAAATTCAAGCGGACCAGTACCTTCCTTTATGAGCCATCCAAAAGGTGTCGTTGTTATCAAGATCGCATACTTTCTTTTTTCCTCCGTTTTCAATCACAACTCGATTCAAACCGAGATTTAACACGTCATGAGCTAGAGCTTGATAAGTCCACGTATGATGCAGAGGTGTAGCTATATCTACACTTCGATCTAATATAATTAACAATGGACGCTGAAAACTGTATTTTTGTAATTTAGTCAAAGAGCCGTGACCAAAAGCTGAGTCTTTATACCCTTTATACCTGTAATTGGATTCAGCAGTAAATAGACTATTCCTAGTATCGCGTAAATTTTCTCGTAATTTTTTATCCAATTTTTCAGCAACCATTTCTGCAGCATTTCCACGTGGACTGCGAATAACAGGTACAATTTCTGTAGAAAAATAAATATTTTGGATTACTTGTATCGAAAGTGGAATGTATACACCTATACAGGGACGAATTAACATACCTAAGGTTGCGAATGTAGAAAATAAACCGTCAACGGTGTTATCAATTATACTATCTATTTCTGAATCTTTAATATTTCCTTTATTCATCGCTAAAAAGGAAAATGATACAATTAGTTTCACAATAATATTGAAAATATTAAAATTGAAAATGGGTATTCACCGAAATAAGAAATAGCTTCGATATTTTGATGTCGTAAAATGAACAAATCATCTTCCAGCGAAATAAAATTCAAATATTGATCAGAAACCTGAACGAAATTCAAATCATTACATTTGTATCCTGTTAAAAACGTTACAGAATACATATTTCTCACCTTAGATATGTTCATCGAAACATTCGCTTCTAGAGCGGCCAAAGCTAAATCTTCCAACTTCTGCCTCGAAACAGCAGTAATGAAATTCAAGTAATAATAATCATACAGGCCATTCAAAAAATCCTGGGATATTCTCTGCATATTCTCTTCAGAAGGCATACAAAAGTATATAGCCGGTGCATCGGGTATAGGATCCCTATTCGAATGCAACTGACTGAAAAATACATAACACGACAACATTACGATA
This sequence comes from Trionymus perrisii, assembly GCA_900050545.1. Taxonomy (NCBI): domain Eukaryota; kingdom Metazoa; phylum Arthropoda; class Insecta; order Hemiptera; family Pseudococcidae; genus Trionymus; species Trionymus perrisii. The sequence continues at coordinate 2,023 of FIZV01050848.1, read as the reverse complement.
TTCGTTATAATTATGGTATCTCGTGATTTACTCACACATGTAATGTAACTCCTAATTCTCTCAATTCTTTGATGGATATCAATGGTGAGATAATATCTTGTCCGAAACGGTCGTACACCAGAACTTTCCATACCGTTACACCCGATGAATTGGATATAGGTTCGTTCAGGTTTAGCATCTTCCTTAAAGCATCTGTACAAAATTAATTAGTCAGTGATTACGATAAATGGATCAAAGATTTAGCTTCTCTTACCGATTTGTTTCTTTCGTATGCTCGTCATTTTGGTGAATCAAAATCCGAGATGTACAAGTTTTGCGAAACTAGATGCGTTTCAGTATTGTACCATCGTAAAGTATATGACTTGTGATGATTTTTACTCGTCGATTTGTTTCATTTTAATAACTTTTTACAAGTTTTTATCGATAATTTTCTTCCAATGATAAAATTTTGTAAACAAATCTTCCACGTGGAATTTTCCTTATCATTTACAGTGTTACTTTTATTCGCATATTTTTACCTTTCATTTTTAATTGAACATTTAACTACAGGATGTTTTTGGAATAGAACTAAATGTAATTATGATCAATTTACGTATCTTATTTATTAAAATGTTTTACAGCTCAAACTTACGAAAGATTTTCACATAAAAATTAAATTTGAAAAGAATTCAAGTTTTGCTAATTTCTCAAAATTGGCGACTTTTTTTGCTTCGAATTGGAAGCACTGGTTAATGGCGGAGGCACCTATGACGTAGTCTATTGTTCCTTGTCCGAGCCTTTTGTATTCTTTGAAATAGAGTAAAAGTTTAGTTTGTTCTTTTGTGAATATTGAGAAAGATCGTAAGTTGTCAATATCGTTGTTGGTGACCGAATTAATTGTATTTCGTTTTGCGGGTAATTTAAAATTAAAAAATTTCACTCGAACAATAACTAATTTGAATGTAAGTACGAGACAAATATTCAATATAATAAATTTTAATTCGAAAAACACAAATCGAGAGTCGAAAACCGTAAGTGTATTATGCAATAATAATTGTTTGAAGTGTTAGTGCCGGAATAAATAATTTAATCTAAACGTATTACAACTTGTTTGTTTTTTTGATAATTTTTTTAAAATTCAGATTACACACTTGTACTCGAACTGTTACCTTACAAACTTATCAAATTTTATGAAGTATTAACGCGCGGAACTTCAACCAGTTACTAATTCATTTGTGTTATATCTTTATTTTGCAGGAAAAAAACATTATGCATTTTATGTTTCGGGACAAAACGTAAATCGCGCTTTTAAAGTTAAGTGGGTGTAAAAGACAGTAAATATTGAACGTGTGCAAGACGATGGCGATCATGATGGAAAATGTGACTGGTCAAGCGACCGCCGATAATTACGATGTGTTTCCACCTCACGTAGACATATCTTCCATTACAATACCTCCGGAAAGTCCGAGCGGTAAGAAAGCTCCGTTGAAAACCTTCAACGAAATAAGCGCAGCACTTCAAGCTGGCCGAAAACAAGAAGTTAAGAAAATGCTCAGAGAGAATTCCTGGCCGATAAATAACACAATTCGTTCCCATCTATGGCCCATGCTATGCCAGCAACACGCCCATGATAAACAAATGCAAGAAGGATTTTACTGGGATTTGGTGACTCAACTTTTTGGAACTACAGGTAAGCAATTTTTCATTTTATTGCCTCAAGTGTAGCGGATTTTTGTAAAGAAAAATTTCGTTCGATGCTGTCGAATGTACGAGTATTCTTATGCGTTTTAAGAATTATTGTTATCGAAAAAGCCTAGTACGTTGTAATGTAAACAATTTATCAGTATTTGGCTTCGAATACGTTTTCATAACGTATTCTATATCATTAATCGAGTACGTTCTTCAATAATATTTTAATCATGTTTTACTCCGTATTGATTAATCTCCTCTCACGTTTATTGACCGCTTGGTAATACTTTATATTAAAAAAAAAAAAAAAAAAAAAAAAAAAAATTAAAAAAACATCCCCACCCCCAATCCCCTC
>FIZV01050823.1:0-10883 GCA_900050545.1 Trionymus perrisii | reverse complement strand
AAAACTTAAGTACCTATTTAAAACCCACTAAAAATTGAAAAAAAAAAGGAGAAAAAAAATCAATCAATTTTTGAAAAAAAAAATTATACCTTAATCGAAAAAAATCTAGAATTTTTTTTTGTAATTATTAAATAATAATAAAAAACTGAAACAGATATTAAAATTTTAGAAAACACATTAAAGCAAGAATCAAGAAAATGGAAAATGTGGAAATTAAGAAAAATTTTCTCAAAACTTTTGAAATTCAATTAATTACATACTCGTCTTTAAATCATCATTACAAATAAAAAATAAAAAATAAAATTTCAACTTGAAAAATTGACCAATCGTCGAAAAAGGGGGACGTTATAACAAAAATTCAAGAAAAAAAAAATTATTTAGGAATTTTTTTGAAAATTGGAAAAAATTGCTGATTGAAAAAAATCTGAAATCATCAAAAACCCAATTCCCACAAAATTGCTCTATGGAGAGGCAGAAAATCTGTAGTCCCTCATTTCTGTAAAAGTAGTATGGTTGAAATTTTCAATTTTGTACTAATGTGTTTTTGGAGTTCTATTGTAGTTTGTGTTATCATTTCAAAAAAAAAAAAAAAAACTACAAAACACGAATTTACTGTTTGGATCCTTTTTCTGCAAAAGTAGTATAGGTAAATAACTGAGCTAAAATCAGGACTTTTGACATTAGCAGACCTCACAGAACTAGCAGGTGCGTTAGATAATAACCATACATTTTTGAATTCGAAACTTTCGGTCGCTCTCCGTAAATGCTTGCATTCTCACACTCACACCAAAACCGACCAAAAATCCGAAAAAATCACCAAAGAAACCCCAAAACCACATTCGAGATCCGACATTTGGTACGAGTAAAAAGAATCCACTCAACACGACCATTCGACGATTATCGAAAATGAACGGGAGCGACACGACGGGCCTTACTTATTAATACAGTCGATACGAAGGTGTTGAGCCGGATTTCGGGGGTGCTCGCCAGTCGCCTACACCCGAGCCACGTTTTACGGAAGAAGAGATACGACTCCGATATCGTGGAGAGGAGCAAAATGTCGCGGTAAATTGTGGCATTGTTAGCGGATTATCAATTATTGCGGCGCTTTGCGCTTCTCTTACTCCGAGCTCGGTGTGTTGTACTAGCGTAAAGTTGTTCGAAGAGAGCGAATCATCATCACAGGTCGACGTCGCACAAGCAAATCTGCTGCGGCCGGGCTGGGCCGACGCGGTGGCGGTGGCTGCCGTTTTATTCGCTATGTACAGCTTTAGGTACGCTTCGTTGGATACTTGCGAAGTTCAGTGATACGTATAATAACAGCCAGCCACCGCTTACTACCTCCGACTGCATTTGACACCCTTATAATCTTGCCAAATTTCCTATTCAAATTTCATGCATACATATTGTTATCAGTTTACCGTAGCGTATCATCATCTCGTCCTCGTCGTCGGAATCTAACGCTCGATTGTGCTGTATGCCTCTGCCATGCCACACTGTGCTCCATACACACCTCCTGACGACGACCGTCGTCGTCGTCGTCAAATTATACCGCAACGGTGTGTGATTGCGGCCTGATGAGTGGAGGCGCAGCTAACAACACGAGCGTCTATACACCAGTAAAATCTCTCGCAAATTTAATTAAAATCTACACTGCTGCTACGAAAATCTATACCTAATGAAATTGACAACTCGTCATCGTCCGAAATATTATACGTTGAGAATTCGATTTGACGACGATTCAGATCTCCTGCCTGCCTGCCCTTCAGATGAATCGTCATCATCATCGTCGAATACGTGAGTTAGTGAAGAGGATTCCAATTCGAACCTTGCCGCGAAAAAGCAATTAAAAAATTTCTTCTTTTCGTATATAAAACGTTTTTTTTTTTTTTTTTTTTTTTTACATCAAACGTATGAGAAACTACAATGTCGTCGTCGCGGTGTATACGGCGTAAGATAAGACAGGATTGTGTGGAAGAAGGCTGGAGAGGAGGCGGGGAGGTATACTATAGTAGACGTTTAGTCTGAAGTAGCTGCGGGGTCTACCGACCAACCTGTCAAGTTGGTCTTGCATTAGATGTTATCTAACTAAATTGATAGGCCTTGTGTAGATATTTGGTAATGTTTTCAGGCAACCTAAACAGGTGATGGAACGAACCTGTTTTTACCGATTACCACCGCTGCTGGAGCTGGACCCAGGGTTCGCCCGGCAACCACAGAGCGGAGGAAAAAAACCGAATAGCGTGCGAGAGGTATGTTAGACGAATTGTACACCGCAGCATTTTTCCAGCCCGAGACCGTCGTGTCCATGGGTGAAATTGGCGGCTTGTGCCGATATATCGCGGGTATGATGAATGGAATTTATGCAAATTATCGCAGGTAGACGTACTACTGCCGAGAAAAGATTGAATGGATATTTTTAACGAACTGACAAGACGATTGTTGACGGATAGTCGAGGAACGTATACAAGAAGGCGTGATTAATTATCAGAGAGGCTGCAGTAGCTATTTGGCATTTCAACTTTGTTTTTGTTTTTTTTTTTACGTACAAGTATATCAAAGGAGAGATGTAGGTATTATTTCGAAATGACGACAATCCCAATGAAATATGACTCTAAATTGGGGAAAAAATAATTCGAAAAATTTTCAAATTCAAAAAATGGAGAAAAAAACAAATAATGAAAAAAATGAAGTTAAATCTAAAATACATTGAAAATTGAAATTTGAATAAAATTGAACTTGAATAAAAAAATTCAGAAAATTTGTGGAAAATTATTAAATAGTTTAAATGATCAAAAATTCAAAACATGAGAAGAATCACAAAGTTGGACATTTAAAAGAAAACGAAAAATTAAAAAATTAAAATTGAAGAAATCAAAACTCAAGTAAAACTGAAAAAAGTAGAAATCAAAATACCGAAGACTAGAAATTAAAAATCGAATCTTAAAAAAATTGAAAGTTTGAGCGAATAAAAACACAAGTAAAACAGGAAAAGAAAAAAACACTTGAAGATCACTGAAAACTGAAAAAAATTATTTGAATAAAAAATGGCTAAAAGTTGAAGGGAAAAAGTGAGTAAAGAATTGAAAGTATTCAAATTCAAAAGATTGAAAAAATTCCAAAATATTTGAAAATTGACATCAATAAAATGCAGTGTAATACAAATAATTTAAAACTGAGGAAAAAAATTAATGCCCTCTTATAAAATTGAAAGTTGGAAAAAAATTAAATTTAACTATTGGTGACAGAAATTTGAAAATTTTTGAAAAAATGAAATCAGCGTGTCTAACAAAATTTTCAAATAAAAAATCTGCACCCTTCAGCACCTTTTTCGGTACTTTTTAAAAAATATTTTTTACGAGCCCCCACCCCCTCCTTCTACAAAGTCAGTTTTTATAGAAATGTCTATATTGTGAATAAAAAAGAAATCAATGCACAAAATAATACAAAAAATTGAAAAATACTATACAATAGTACAGTGTTGCCATATTTTCATTTAGAATGATTAAGGGGAGAAAAAATTAATTTCTAATTGACAAAAAAAATTGGAAAAAACGAATTTTAACAAAAAAAGGAGGACCTTGGAGCAAAAATCAGCATTTTTTCGATTTTCAGCACCAATTTTTAAAATGGGGACCTTTTCAGCACTTTCATCACCTGTTAGACATCTTGTCTTGACAATTTTTAAAAATCGTCAAATTTCTAAAAATTATCAACTTTCTAAAAATTGCTGAATTTTCTAAAACTCTCTAATTTACAAAAATTATTGATTTTACAAAAATTACGGATATTGTCAAAAATCATAATTTTTTATAAGTTGTAATTTTTTCAAAAACTAAAGAATTTTCAAAAATTATTCAATTTCATAAATTGCAAAATTTTTAAAAATGACTAAAACCTCCAAAGTCGTTGAATTTTCTAAAACTCATTGATTTGACAAAAATGGATAATGTCAAAAATCATTATTTTTTTTTAAGTTGTAATTTTTTCAAAAACCGACGAATTTTCAAAAATTATTCAATTGCATAAATTGCAAAATTTTCAAAAATTATTAAATTTCCAAAAATTGTTGATTTTTTTGAAATTCTCCAATTGACAAAAATGATTGATTTTGCAAAAATTACGGAATTCTCAGAAATCATCAAATTTTCTAAAACTCTCTAATTCACAAAAATTATTGATTTCACAAAAATTACGGAAATTGTTAAAAATCATCATTTTTAAAAAGTTACCATCTTTTCAAAAATTATTCAATATTGCATATCAAAATTTTCATAAAATTATTAACAATTCCAAAATCGTTGAATTTTTTAAAATTCTCTAATTTACAAAAACGATTGATTTTGCAAAAATTGCAGAATTATCAAAAATCAATAAACTTCTCAAAATCGCTGAAGTTTCTAAAATTCTCTAATTCACAAAAATTATTGATTTTACAAAAATTACGATTATAGTCAAAAATCATCATTTTTTAAAAGTTGTAATTTTTTCAAAAACTGACGAATTTTCAAAAATTATTCAATTGCATAAATTGCAAAATTACCAAATAATTATTAAAATTACCAAAATCGTTGATTTTTCTAAAATTCCCTAATTCACAAAAATTATTGATTTTACAAAAACTGCGGATTTCTCAAAAATCATCGAATTTCTCAAAATCACTGAAGTTTCTAAAATTCTCTAATTCACAAAAACTATTGATTTCACAAATATTACGGAATTTGTGTCTAATTCTTATTCTTAAGATATGGGTTTTGATAAAATTATCTTAATATGCTCACTTACTCCACATTTTTAACAGCAGTCCGTGCCCTAAATTTAGTAACTTTGAAAAAGACGCGCACAAAATCTACATAAAAGCCATCCTCTTGAAAAGCAGCAAATGCATCCGCTACCTCATCCGCATTTCTCCAAGTTAACTGACCTTTATCTGCGTCCAACATCGGATGTATGCAATTGCAAACAGTGCACCATATTACTGCTAGACTTTTGGCGATGTCTTGTTCCGTTAAGGGGCTTTCGTTAAGTTGCTCAATTTTTAAGGCTTCAATTAATACCGTAACGCGAGGATTTTTGGAATTTTTAATAATTCTGTACCATCTTATATAGGCAGTTTTGAAGTCAGTCTGCAGCCTCCCCTGGAAACTGATAGGTATGTCTTCGTAAGGAATACCAGCCCTGTTCATGGTTATCAGAGGTGTTCCTTCCTTCGTTTCGTAATGCAGTGGATCCGTCTGAAGTGAAAAGCTCTCTATATGAGTGCGTATGTAGTTTGAAACATACAATTGCCGTATTACTTGATCTTTGAATATCTGAAAATGGATTTTAAATAATGCCAACTTATATTTTCATAAATTTATTCCTTTAAGATGAGTACCTTAAATAATGTCAAATCACATAGCAAATTAAATTTGTGAAAATTAATCTATCTCTAATAAATAAATTTCACAGAGAAAAAAATAAATAAATAAATAAGCGTACTTACATATCTTTCTGCGAGACGTCCAAAAGCATTTTTCCAGTCCACAGTCGAGTTTGTAATGCCCATATCCAGTAATGCTTGGAGTTCGGCATTTATACCAGTAGTAAAATCCTAACATTGAACATGAAACAGGTATGCACAAAAACTAATACCTATTCTCAACCGTTTAGCAATGAAAGTACTTACATTTTGATTTTGAGTAACTGGATTTTGAAAAACTGATGTAATTATATTAAAAAATAAAAAAGCCACCGTGCGTCCTTTCATATTGAGCTTTTGGTAAATTAATATTTAAAATTTGATCATGTAGTTGGTAGTCTATAGTCTATACTAAGCAATTACTAGTTACTGTAGTTGAAAATTCTTAAATTTTTTCTGATGATAATTCTGTAATCAACGTTGGATTGGTCCCTCGTTATTTATCTCTCTAGGCAAGTTATACTTTCTTATAAGTGTATTAGAATATTAGTAATGCTCACAAATATCATCAATACCAATATATATATCATTGATTAACTGATAAAAATTATTAGGCGAACTACGTACATATGATAGCTAAAAAGCTCAAATTTGAGATGTAGGGAGGTATCGATAACAAGTTACCAGAAAAAATCTAATAAGTTCAAAAAGTTAATTAGGAAAGTTTCTGCAGCGAGTTGAAAGCTGGGGAGGGAGAGGACAGTGTCTTAATTCTTTTTAAGAGAATTTTTTGGAGGATCGTTAATTTTTAATGATCCAATAATAATAATTATTATTGGATCATTTTTAGGTATTTGGGACCTTTATGGACCTATACAATGAGCGAAAAATTGTCGCACAAATATTTACTGAAATATGCAATTAATTTTATGTAAGAAAATTTCTTTCAATTTAATTACATTAGTTTTTCAATTGGATTAATTAAACAAAATTATTAATTTTTGTGACCATCGCCAGTTTTCGTCTCTTTTAAAAACAATACTGACAAAATACCTTGTACTTCTGCCACCCATCTAACCAATCTCTACTTCTACCTCTGGACTTATTCAATTTACATACAAATTACCTATATATTTTATAAATAATACCTAATTTGAAATTTTTTATTACATCGGTTGTTTTATTTGGCAATAAATTATTTGGGTCGTTCATACGTATGAGATTCTGGGCATTATGTGACTCCATAAAAATTACGAAGAAATAAAAATAATCTTTCGTAAGTAAATACGGAATAAAAAAAAATAACGACTTTACGTCCGAGATGAACTCGCATACTCTGTAAGTAGATATCTCGTATCGATATTCAAGTACAGTAATTAGGTGACATAGCTACAGCACGAGATATCCTACTGAGCCTTTAATGAGTAACAGTAGGCGACAATGCTGTGGTAAAGGTCAACTATAGCGAACCTATTAACAGTTCGGGAAGATTTACTTTCGTACTCGTATAGGTTAAATATCTCTTGTATTTTGCAACAGAGGTTGAATTACTGTTCAATACGTAGCCTATGTATTTTTACGTTTTCATGTTAATTATTCTGAACATTTCATGTTAAAATAAAATGCTATGTGGATCAATACATTAATTTAATTTTTATACTTAATATGAAATAGGCAGTTCTGTGTATTATCCTTTCAATTCCACGATCGGAAGATTGAAATTTCCAGACATGGATATTGTTAAAATTTTGCTATTGGTTGAAATTTTACCCTTTTAAATGTGGGAAGAATAAAGGAGAAGACAGCTTCTCCTTACGCGAAATCTTTGTCATTCAAAAATATTACTAGAAAACGACAATGGGACTAGAATACTAGATTCACATGCGTGCGAATATTCAATAATGAATAATCAGGTGTTAGAGGAGGTTCACCTTCTCTTACTAACGTAAGTATTCTCTTACCAACGTAAGTAGTAAGTACCAAGCTCTTTTTTGAATTCAACCATAACCATCGATTTTTCAAAATGCTTTCGATGAAGTAAAAGTGGTACCGGGACTTACTAAAAAAGAAGGTAGATACCTAGTTACCTACATTCGAGATCTGTTGGAAAGCGGCACATTTTTTATTTTAACAGAAAATCGATTTCGATACGAAGCATGTGCGGAGGTTTTCTATTTTCTATTTTCTAAATTTTAGCAATTTTTCAAAATACGAGTTACAGCAATTATTTACCTATTTGACCATTTTTGAATTCAGTTCTTTTCTGTACTTGAACTTTTTTTAAATTTATTATTATTTTTAATTGAGCTGCTATTAAAAATTTGATCATTTAAAAAAGCTCATCAATTTTTTGAATTTGGATACTATCCTATCGAAAGTTTAGACCTTTTTTGAATTCAGGAATTTTTCAAGTTTTTGTACTCGTATTTGTATTATTTATTTATTTATATTATTGTAATCTACTTAAAACTAGGGGGCTCGAATTTTTGCAAATTAAAATTTTCAAAAAAATTTCAATTCTTTCAGATTAAAAAATTTTCAATTATTGAACATAGGTATTAAAATTCTGATATTTCTAGGACAGAGTCAGCCCATTCTACTCTACATATCAATCCATACCTTATGGAGAATAAATTATACATAACGAGCCAGTATGAAACTCCTTACATTAGAAGTATGATAAATCAACACATTCAACGAATATAAATAAAGAATTCGATGGGCCAACCGAAGGAATCTTTTCATAGGTATACCTTCAGGATTGATTCAAAAATGGGAAAATGATCCGATACCTCGAAGCTTAAAAAAAGTTTTAAGCAATGCGGATTTCCATAATACACCATAAATTAGATCAGTGCTCTCGAACACCATCGAAAAAACACGCTGAAAAATATAAAATTATACCAAAGCTCGAAGCTAATCTCTCCATAAGCATATAAGGGTAAAGCATTTACTTAGATACCAATTTACCCACATGGGAGAGGGAACAAATATCCAGCCATCGTGTGAAATTCACATACCTTCATACGTTGGATACGTATCGACAAAATAAATTCCAACATAAACGATATTACGAAGGTAAAAAAAAAATACGATCATACGTGGATGGACATGCTCGCCATCATTTATCGACTCGAACACCCGTTGATTAAATATTTTTTCGAGACTTTGGATGAAAACAAATATTCTCCAAATGGGTAATTACGGTTATGAGTCGAACTGCGCGCGGTAGATTATGATGAGTACGTACGACGCGAAGAGCCACAGACATTTACCCCGCTCTTTCACTCGCAACCAGTTAATAGAGGGGTCCGGGGCTCTCGATAGATCAGGCCACGAGTGAAAGAAATATTAAAAGGCGTCGCAACTCTCGAGATTTCCTTAGAAGTAACTTTTTTCTTCTCTGTTTGCCGAATAACGCGTCCGATTTAAATCCATACTTACAACATTAAAATTGATTTATAGTACAATTTAAACTCGTACCGTAATTTTAAGTTTAGTACGTACAATAATAACGTAACAGAACAGAACAATTTCGGAGTTTTGAAATTATTGCGAAGAACGCGAACGTTTTAATATGAAATTATAGCTTGTGATAAAAGATGTTCGAAAATGTATAGGTTTACGAATAATTTCTATTCATTATTCTAACCTGCCGCACCTCGCCCAGCTCCTTCCTCCGAGGTAATAAAAATTATCCCTCCGCTGCAAGGTTGCATTATTTTATACAAAAGTATAAATTATACCAGTCGACTTAATAATAAAAGGGTAGCTAACTGGTATACTATACGTGTTCCTATGGTATACTCCAGAAAGGGTTTTTTATTCAAAGATTTTTCAGCAGTTTTCTTCTATAAATGTGTGTGCCTGTACATTTTTTCAGCCTATTGAATTATTAAAGACAAATTAGCATTTAGTAAAACACGCGAATTAAACAGTACCGACAGATGCCCATCACGTTTATTCACAGTAGCAATTTTATTAAATGGTGGTAAACGAATGATAATCGTGTCGTATAATCGAACAAATTGTTCAATTATTTTCGGACCGTCTAGGCAGGTGCAGTAATTTTACCTTGATTATAGGATCTGCAATTATGATAGAAAGATTATTAGTTGGAACATTCAAAGATTTCTCAGTTTTATAGGATATGGAAAAATTGAGCATGTTGAAATATAAACCAAGCCAAGGAGCTGATCACTTTCTACCGACCCGAGTAAGTCGCAAAATTGTACGAAATTAGTTGACATGAATGCACCCAGAAATGGAAAGTCCTTAACAAAGTCGTTACTAGACTTCCCAACGTGAATGAAAACCAGTGCCGATCGAAGCAAGTACTAGAAAAAGAAGAGTACCTACTTAGCTACTTGATTAATCTCACGAACGATTCGAACGATTAACAAAAAATCCATACTTTTGCATACGTCACCGGAGCACTTCGTCGACCGACAAAAAGCTTATAAAGTCAAGAAATAACTGGATTTAGCAAAACACCGACGTAAAGGAATATTTTCGAATACGCGATACTACCGGTAGCAAAGCGAATTCGTAGAAACATAACTATTTCTAAAACAGTAAGTCGTTCGATTAATAATTAATTACATTTGAAAATGTATAAAATGGATCATACCACGATTAAGGACACCGGAAATCAATCGTGATTCGTGAGTAGCATTCGCTCATTACTGAATGTAGGAAATAAGCATACATAACGATTACAAACTGATATTACTCAGAATATCACGATCACTTACTCGAATACTGAGTCAGTCGTTTACGTTTACCATAGTAATTATAAACAAAACGTTAAATTCACTTACGAATTGGAATATTCTAGCTAGGTGCATTGAATTCTCATTTCTTTTCTCCGGATTTACATCATCTCATTTTCGAACAAAACATAGTCAACGATAGTGGAATCATGGAATGTTGGTTAGATAACGTCGACGAGCACATAAGGAACGAAGTCCAATAACCAAACAATGATGTTCGAATATAGCTCTTGCAACAAGTTCCGCTTTGAAATTGTATTAATCACATAAATCGACGATTATTTAATAATTCATTTAATAAATATGATTACGCGAAGAAGAAACAACTACTCATACGACGCCATTCGCAAAGCGTAACTAAATCGATCACAGATAAAATTAGACAGAAGCAACAGTTTATTTTTCAGTGTTGCCAACTCATTTTTTTTTGCAATTTTGTAGAAAATGTAACCGTTTACCGTTATTACCGATTGTTATTACGCGGATTACGCAGTTTTTTAGTTTTTACTCATTTTTAGGGCTTTTGCCTCTAGGCAAAGCCCTATTGCATCCACTTTTTCAGTTTTTCTTCTTCGTCTTCTTCTTTTTCGTGTTTGCAATTGAAGAATGAACAATGAAGACTTCATTACAGAAACAGCCCTTTGAGCCCTTGTCAAAAACGAAAATAAAAAACCAAGCTCGACAGAAACCACTGGACTTCCCTAGTGCAT